>OZ038512.1:39720544-39755544 GCA_964036315.1 Acanthosepion esculentum
TACAACGACCGAAACGTCGTGAACGTGGCAATAAAGACGAGGACATCAGTCAGAACAATGTAAATAATGTAAATAAAGTTATCTGATACTATTTCACTCCCAGAAACTCCATGTGCCTTAGGAGCAATATCGCCTTGCGTATGGTAATAAGATTTTTTAAAAAGTAGCAGTGTCAAAAACGATAAATGTTATAACTTTTTCTACTATTGATATGAGTTTCTTTCCAGATATTTTTGATTTTAGTAATGTGGAAGGTTAACAGGCTGATTTTATTATTATTTTCTCTTCCAACTGGAAAGCGTTAGAAGTTGTTGTTTACAGGAGATAATCTTAAATGTAAATATTTGGATACAAAATCTGCAGTTTATTTGAATGTATTGTTCATTGGAGCAGACGTTTTGAAAAAGTTTGCATAGATTTGAGGTTAACGTTCATTGTAGCGGACGCCTTGACCAAACCTGGAGAGATTTGAGTTTATCTTTCATTATAGCAAAGGTCATGATCAAGTTTCGATAGATTTGAGTTTACCGTTCATTGTAGCAGAAGTCTTGACCAAGTCTGAATAGATTCGAGTTTACCGATCATTATAGCAAAGGCCATGACCAATTTTGTATAGATTTGAGTTGCAGACGTCTTGACAAATTCTGGATATATTTGAGTTTACTGGTCATTATAGCAAAGTTCATGAACAAGTTTGGATAGATCTGAGTTTACCGTTTATTGTTGCATACGTCTTTAACAAATCTGGATATATTTGATTTTGCCGTTCATTGTAGCAAAGGTCATGACCGAGTTTGGGTAGACTTGACTTTACTTTTCATTGTGGCAGACGTCATGACCAAGTCTGGATAGATTTGAGTTTACTGTTCATTAGAGCAAAGATCATGGCCAAGTTTGGATAGATTTTACTTTATTGTTTATTGTACCATACGTCTATAACAACTCTGGATATATTTGAATTTACCGTTCATTGTAACAAAGGTCATGACCAAGTTTGGACAGATTTGACTTTAACGTTCACTGTAACAGACGTCTTGAACATGTCTGGATAGATTTGAGTTTACCATTCACTATAGCAAAGCTCATGACCAAGTTTGGATAGATTTGAGTTTACCGTTCATTGTAACAGACGTCTTGATCAAGTTTAGATAGATTTTAGTTTACTGTTCATTGTAGGCGGGAAGCACAGTGGAGTAATGGATAGCGGTTCGGATTAATGAATTGGAGACCCGAGTTTGAATTCTGTGATCGTACAAAAACCTGTGTTTCAAAATGATATCGCCGTAAGTCAATATTTTTCTAAAGCGGCATAAGTTTTTGTTTATAGGAGATAATCTTGAATGTAAATAATTGGAGACAAAACTTGGGGTTTATTTGAGTTTAACTTTCATTGTACCAGACGTTTTGACCAAGTTTGGCTAGATTTGAGTTTACCATTCATTGTAGATGTCTTGACCAAGTTTGGGCTATAGGAGTAAAGTTGAAAACACGGACAACTTTATTTTGAAACTCTAATTATAGAACAGTATATTGTTATTTAGACATTACTGTACGCTTATTTTTTTTCTTAACTGTAGAAGCCAATATGGAGGAATCCGAAAGCAATCGTAGTAATGATAACTTGTGAATCCCAAATTTCAGGATTGTGGGTCTGGATCCGGCCCGGAAAGTTTTTAATTTGCAAAAGGAGTCGGCTTGATTCCAAAATAATATGATGTGTTGGGCTACGGCCTCTAGGAGTTAAGTTGAAAAGATGTGACACAGTGACACATTGACATTCGAATTTATTCATAAATATATATTTTTTTGTCATCCACAGACTGTTTCGCTGTTTCACAGCTCATCAGTGTGACTTGACGTCCGGTTGCCTCTAGCTAGGATCGAAACCCGACTGAATTTGCATCAGTCAGAACTTCTCCCACTAAGCCGTCAGCATACGGTACAGGATGAAGGTGAATTTTAGCGTGTTTTTATTTTTTAGATTCAGATAAACACACAGTGACTGACAGTGACTCAATTCTGTCGAAGAGTCGTGCAGTATTAGCTTAAATAGTCACTGTTTACAAATTCACACATCAAACCAGAGGGCTCAACCGAAATTAATTTTTCAGGATGCATCTCACTAGACATTACCTCACGATGAGGGGCTTATTATGTTCGAATATCCTTAACTTCATTGCTCGCATTGAAACATGGAGATGAGAAGTTGTTCATATGAATTCAATATTATGTAATATATTTATCTTTCTGAGGATTTTTAGATGAATACATGTTACTTTTCAATTCGTCTTGAAACCTGTCTTCATTTTTTGGGCTACTCGACGTAAGTTTATGTTTAATGTGGCTAGTTTTGATGGTAATTTGGTGATGAGGACGCTCCTCCCTCTGTTCGTCTTTAAATAACACAGCAAGGGTCGGAAAAACTGTCAGCCAACTATCAACGTTAGTAGGTTTCTTTGGTTGACCACAAGTACCGAGTTGTATTTGATCCTGGTTTCCCATATAAAATTCGATATTAAATAATCCAGTAACTCTTCATATGTAAAAACTAATGTTTATTTTTGTATAAGAATTTAAGCAGGACATTGTTGATTTTTTAAAATTTCTGCAGCAAAGATATCTTCAACAAGGTTCTCTCGGGAGCCATTATAAAATCATTGAAATTAGGTCCTCACTGTATGCCGGATTACGGAATGGATTTTCAAAAAGGTTTTCACACTCAATAGTTGAGGCTTTTTATCCGATTAGAGAGAAGAGAAAGGAAGAAAAATACTAAGAAAATAAGTGTAATTGATATAAATAAGCTAATAAAGAAAAAAAGAAAGATAGAAAGAAAGAAAGAAATTGACTAAGATTGATATAATCAAACCAACACAGAAAGAAAGAGAAAAAAGAAAGACAGAAAGAAATAAAAATGGGAAAAAAGAAGGAATGAACGGAAAAGAAAGAAATACATTGGCTAAGATTGATATAAATAAACTACGAAAGAAAGACAAAAAGAAAGAAAGAATGATATAAATAAACCGAGCAAGAAAGAAAGAAAGAAAGAAAGAAGAAAAAATACCGAAAGGAAAAAGACGAGAAGACAAATCGAAAAGCAAAATAAAGAAGAGACAATTACGAACAAAATGAAGAGTAAAAGGAGAAGCAAAAAGGAAGGGAGAAGAAAGCAGGATAAAAAAAGAAATAGAAAAACGAAAACATGAAAAGAAAAAACGAAAGGAAAGAAAAAACGAAGCTAAGGTATACGAAAGAAAAAGAAATGAAGAGTGATATGTCTTATGTCTCTTCTCTTTTTCTTTTCTTCTTTAGTACACCTTCTTCCTAAGAAATAATGATAGAAATTTTTCCTACTGTTAAAAAGCGAAATAACATCTGGACGTTGTGCATTTATTATTGGCACCAAACAGACGTCTTCTGATAATGACACAATCGAAATAAGAAAGATTTTATGTAAACAAAATTAGTCCATATTTTCTCAGGTGACAACAAAGGGGGACCAACATGTGAAAAAGCGTGCAGATGTGGTACGTCATTCTAGCAGACGTCAGGAGATGACACATATGGATCTCAAGAAAGAAAGTAAAAAAAAAAAGGGAATATGATTTGGATTTAGTATGTATTATTGCTTAGGTATTATCACCTATTTTCTTCTTTAAACAAAGATGGCTGGCAGATAAATTCAGAATGTCGCTCTAATTCGGTTATATAACAAAGATTGAACAAGTTATTTTCCATAGTAACTGTTATGGAGATGGTAAGTAGGATTATGTATTTCATTTTGTTATGGTTGTCGGGATTATTATTATTTGTGGAGTTGTTTTTTTATTTTTTGTATTTTTCACTGTGGATTTTGTATGCTTTGCGTTTTGCATTTTTCAGAAAATAATTCGAGCATTGGAAGAATTTTAAGATATTTACGATGTATTTATTTCTCTTCTTCGAGCAGGAATTGGGGTCTACAGATTCCACGGGCTCTTAAATAAAAGCCTATGATTACTCCGGATTAATTTTATTGTTGTGTATGAGGTCATCATATTATTTGTTGGTTTTCGATCGACATTTAGGTGAATATCCTAATGCGTTCATATTAACATGAAATCGAGATACACACACAAAAATGGTCTATAATGTATGCGTGTGTAGGTAGGCTCAGCTATATATGTGGTCATGCCGATCAGAAAAAGGGTTCAATTAGAATGCAGCAAAAACAGCATCATGTTTAGATGTAATAGATTCTATCTTCTTCAATTACTTTAAAGTACTTTCATTAAAAACATTTTGAATTAATGCAGTTTCTGATATAACTGAAGTAGTCTGTATTTATTCAATCGAAGTTAGCCGAAGACACGAAGGGTTAAAACAGGCAACATGAAGACCCACTTCAGACCACAATTATTTTGGAGTTTTGGGAATTCAATTTGTCAGTGTGCTACGACGGATGTAAAAGAGGATACATTTATAATTCAATTGTTAAGTCTGATGAAAATTGGTTGAAAGTTCAACGAAGAATAAGAAAAGAACGCCATTTTTCGCAATTTACGCGGTTTTCACTATATGGGTGGACTCAATTATCAAGCTAAATGGCTGTTAAACAATCAACTTATTGTTGGCTACAACTGAGTGAAGTTTGTATTAGAGTGCTTGAAAATAAGGGTTTTGTTTTAGTTTAAAATTTGTGTTCAAATCGATTTTTCGTTTTCGTTGTTTTTTGCTAAACGCAATGGCATAGAAATAAAAATAAGCTTGTCATGATGTAAGTATCCTACATACCGCGTTTGAACGAATATCGCAGAAAAAAGGGTATATTTATCGATTTTTGATCGGCTTTATCGATTGTTGATTTTTTTAATTATCGATTTTTTACGCAAAGAACTATCTATTACATTGTACAAAGTAAGTGCCAGTCAAAATCGGTTGGATGGATCTCAAGTGAACAGGTATCAGACAGGCAGACAGACAGACACACACACACATACACACATACACACAGACATCCTGTTTTACGTATATATATATATATATATATATATATATAGATAGATAGATAGATAGATAGATAGATAGATAGATGAGTGGTTGGATATGTATATTCACATATATGTAAGTATGCATATTATAATGAAAAACAATCTCTGGCTTCGTTTGGCTGATTTAACGCCACTGATATAGATAAACGAACAAACAGGCGGACAGACACTGTTTTATGTCTCGACATTGGAGGTAATAAGATATCTAATCTATTTAATTTGATTTATAGTCACTACCTATCCTCAGAGATCCCAAGGCCTTTTTGCTGATATGCAGTTTTGTTTTACTTTCATTCTAACCTGAAATAAATCATAAGAGAGCAGACGCTCGAGGCGAAACGCGTAGTTAATAAATTTTACACTATGTCGCATCATCTTCAATTTTCTTTCGGGATTATTATACCTCCTACAAACACACACATACACACACATGCACAGACACACAGACACACACACACGCCACGCACAACCGCGCGCGCACACGCGCACACACACACACACATACACAAACGCCACGCACGCCCGCGCGCGCACACACACACGCGCGCACACACACATAAACAAACTCCACGCACGCCCGCGCACGCACACACACGCACACACACACACACACGCACACACACACACGTGCACAAACTCCACCCACACCCACGCACGCAGGCACATACACAAACGCCACGCACACACGCACACGCACGCACGCACACGCACAAGCACACACATACACAAACGTCACGCACGCCCACGCGCGCACACACACAGGCAAATAGGAACATCTATGACAAAGAGGATAATACATTCATCAAAAACGTTTCGTCATCTACGAATTCACCGGGACTAACGGGATCTTTACGGTGATGTGATTACATATGCAGAGGAAGGAGAGAAGACGTTGAAAGTTTAAATTTAAATTTGATAGTTTTATAATATATGTTTCGGGTATATAGTTTAGCCATTTTGTTCTGTTGCTTTGGTTATTAAGTATTGTCCATTGTGATAATAGAAGCTCCAATTCGAACATTTCATAGTGTTTGCGTGCCAATTTGAGAAGAGTGCAGAGGACTCGAAAAGCGTTGGATGATATATCCAGGCAACATCATCCTCTCTCAACCTCGGGAGGAAGTGCGGCCCTAGACCAAGAGGGTGGCTGCTGGAAGACCCAATATCTGTCAACAGGATTGCTGTGGTACACTGGATAACGACATTCAGCTGCATGTTCAAACTCAAAAATGACGCAAAAATATCTCGAAATACTAAAGAGTAAATTCATTCAATATTCAACAAACACGGCCTCCAGACGACTTCAGAATCTCCTGCAACTCTTCTGGACGGTCTTATTGTTTAAATTGGTGATTACTGGCATAATCCTTGCGTTCAGTTCATCTTTGCTGTTACAAGGAGTTTTGTTGGTTTCTCGCTCAACTGCGCCCCACATATAATAATGAAGGGAGTTGCAGTCTAGGGAGTTATGTGGTCAGATGTAAGGGGTGATACTGGTCGCAAAAGTTGTCTGACGGCCATGACTGCGTTCTTCTGCTTGTGTGGCATGGTGCAGAGTTCTGTTGACAGATATTGGGTCTTCCAGCAGCCACCCTCTTGACCCAGGGACGCATTACCTCCTCAAGTCACCTGATATAGGCCTGCGTGTTGAGTCTGATGGCCTGTGAGAAGATGAATGGAAAAATAACGTCGGCATCACTAGTGATCACTTTAAAGTCCATGATGTTGCCTGGATATATCATCCAACGCGTTTCGAATCCTCTGCATTCTCCACAGATTGACACCCAAATACTCTGAAATGTTCGTATTGGAGCATTCGGCACGAATGCCAAGCAGTACAGCATGTCGTTTCCAAATTTATGGCGGAGTGAATTGCCTAACTGTGCTACTTTTCTCATAGAGTGTGCCCAACTGACCCTACTATACTGTGCAGTCGACAAAATACAAACAACGCGCATGCGCGAAATTACAAATATAAAATGTCGACAATTTACCCATTGCATCCTGTATTTAATGAAAAATGTTTTCAGCCTATCTTGTAATTTCCTCATTCTTTTAATGGTGATTTGTTCTCGTTTTTAAGTACTTGTAATGTAATTATTGTTTGTTTGTGTCTTGTTTTATAAAATTTATCTATCGATGTTTTTACTTCCTTGATTTGTTTAGCTTTTTCTGCGTTATATATGAAATAATTTGAATATTGGAAGAGTTAAGAATTATTTTCAATATATTCGTCTTCATCATGTAGATATTGAGAGCGATAAATTCTATGTAATCTTATATAGAAACAGTTTCCCTATACAAGAACAAATAAAGTGTGTTTTAAAAGCAGCTAGAATCTTGCTTGATTATTACGATCGTCGTGGCCTAATGAACAAAGCACGTCGGATCAAACGACGATTTTTCCTGCAAAGTGGACGCAGGTTCAAATTTTTCCGGAGAACGCATTAGATTATTCTCGAATGTTCAGGCAGGTAGACGAAATAAAATACTGTTTAAAATAAACGGAACGTCTACTAAAAAACGAGTAACCACTAAAAATAACGTTTAAAGAAATAAAGATATCCATGAGTATAACATCCGTCCATGCTTGAACATTGCTGCCACATCTGGTATGACGCTTGTCCTATGCATTCTTGATAAAAGATCTGCAATATTACTGGTGCTATCCTGTCATCTCGGCTGCAGATATTTTTCTACCGTCATAATGTAGCTTCCATGTTCCTTTATTATCAATACTTTCATAATAAGTCTCATGGTGAAATTTTCTCTTTGATGCCTTGTTATGGTAATCTACCCACGCACGCATGGTCTCTCCCAGCTATAAATAGGAACAGGTACTGTTTTTTGGAGGGGGAAGTTTCCAGCAGTCAGCTCTGACAGTCGGACCTAACATTCTTGCTGTAACACTTTCGTTTGTATATGTTTCTGTTACTGTTTCTGTTAATATATTTGTTTAAATCAATTCCTCTCTTGTGTCTTTATGTTTGACCCTAACAAGGCCACGACATACCTGAACTTCGCAAATTTCATAGATGAAAAGATATGTGAAAAGGTTATGCCTATTAAAATAGAGTAAACACTCACGGTAGCCCTGATTTTAACAAAGCTAATCTCCCCGTATCCAAATAAATTCATAGTTTAGTCAATCAATCTTTTTTTTTTTTTTTGCTTTCCTTTGACATTCGCCAACTTTCAATTAACTGAGCTTTCCTCTTCGTTAACTCGGCTTCGAATTTAAGCGCAGTACTAGATAGGCAGCTAGGTCACACTATTTCACTGGTGAAATTGGTACATATATCTTTAAGCTCTATATTATTTTTTTCTCGCACTTCTCGCAATGTATACGGTAATATCACTTTGAAACACTGGTTCTCGTACGATCACCGAAGTTAAGCAACGTCGAGCCTGGTTAGTAACCTAGATGGATGACCGCTTGGGAATACCAGGTGCTGTAAGTCTAGATCTGTGCTTGGTATAATGCATAAAGTTTCCGAATTGGAAAGCGGCTCTCCGATTTTCATTTACGGTTGGGTTTAATGTATTCACTTGCGTGCAACTGACCTGGAAAATTGGTAGGATTTCTATCAGTATATCATTATTATCTCCATAATAATCTTACGGTCTAAAATATTTTCTGGTTTTAAATAAACTGGAAAAGGTGAATAAGCGATAAAATAAACTAATCAATCAATCTCTTGGGAAATGCATATCCAAATTCTTGCTTTCCTGTTGTTAATGACTATATTCAAAAATTTCGATGCAACCGTAATCTTCTCTTTTTGAATCCTGGTCTTTTATCCCCCCCTCTCTCTCTCTCTCTCTCTCTCTCTCTCTCTTTCTCTCGCTCGCTTCTCGGCGTTTCTCAGTTTCTTTCACTCTCAGTAATTCCTTGCGTCTTCATCGTATGCATCTTGATTTCTTGGTGATAATTGGGCCGCAAGAAGACATCTCCAACGGACATATTGTTAAGGAAATGAGAGTATATTGATTACGTATCTTCTTCTGCGCCTCTTGATTCTTTGGGGAACACATAGGGCCGCAACAACTCATCTCCAACTGACGCGGTTCCGGGCGATTCTCTTCAGCTCGGCTTATGTCGTGTCGGCTGCCTTCATCTCTACATCAGCACTTCTGCGTCAAGCCTGTTTTGGTCGACCCACTTTTCGCTTCCCAGTCAAGGGCCTGCTGGCACTAGAAACAGGCTTGCTGAGTGTATGGCCGATCCATCCACTTTTCCGTTTCTTGATATCAATCTCGATTGGGCCTTGTCTGGTCCTGTCCCACAGTTAATCGTTGGAGACGACTTCCGGTCACCTGATATTGAGGATGTTCCTGAGACATCGGTCGGTAAATGTCTGAAGTTTGTTGTTACCCTTGGTTACCCTCCAGGTTTTTAACCGTAAAATAGGGCCGAATTGACGTTGGTGTTGAAGATCCAGATCTTGTGATAAAGTGAGAGGGTTGTTGATCTCTAGATTGGCCGCAGTGTTGAAAGCGGGTCAGACATTCATCTCCCCTCTTCCACCATATTTACTGACGACGCTTCCCAGATAGACAAACTTATCAAATTCTTGATGTAATCGCACTAGGTCTTGTTGTCTGTTGTTTCCATGCGTCATAGTGGCTTTAGCCCTTCCCTTAGTGGTGAAATGATGAAAACCAAAAGGTAATGTATCCTTCTTTCCTGCTTCATAAGTAAATTCGATTCTTTATTCAATCTCGTTTATTATATTTCCCGATCAGTTAATATAGCTTTGGCGATGTTATATTAATAAAGTATAATCGATATATCGGAAATATATTCGTTCGTGTGGCGTACTATTTCTAAGACTTCAAAGAAAATCTAATTTAAATTGTGGAAAGAAAGGACTAACCATCGAATCTCTGGTTGCCAGCAAAGAAACAGTCCAAGATGCGAACACTCTATTGGAGGTGGTAAAATCAAGCAAGTAAAAGAATTTTTTATTTTAAATCGAGATCACTCCAAGCAAGGCCGTAAAAACACAAGAGGTTACTGGGTGTGGAAGATTTAGAATATTACTAATAATCGAAAACAAAAAGAGTAATCAGGACAGTAGATAGCGTTTGAAATTTGTTATATAGGAATAAAGTGTCGCTACCGACACCTGTGTTTGAACACAGATCGCCAGTGGGCAAATACGGGCGATCCCGTTATTGAATTAAGTGGATCACGTGACCATAGAGCGAATACATTAGAATGTATCGTGACGACTAACGATGGCCATTCTAGTCTATCCTCTATTACTATACGGACCGCTATTCTCTATACTATTTCTCTATTCGAATCACTATTCAGTTGTTACTGCTCGAGTGAGTATTATCGTGTAAGTACTATTAGTGAGAGATTATTCGAAGGCGTCTGACATCAGAATTGTTCAATGGCGTTACTATAGTTGTAATCTGCGATTACAAAGTCTCTACTACAACGAGCATTACGAAAGTGAAAACGAGTATTCGTTGGCATTTTAAAAAAGTGGCAACGAGGTTTCGTTGACATAACAAAAAATGGCGTTTAATTTTTTGAACATTAAACTTTCCTGGAAAGCACTGAGCTGGAAGAGAGTTCCACAAGCAAGAATTGCGACAAAGGAAAATGTGGACATAGAACTTACGGTTATATCTATCCAACTCAACTGTAATTTGATGAGATCTCAATGCCACTCTAGTACAGCGCTTGAATTTCTAAAACAAAAAAAAATAACTGTAGGTACCAGAGCGAAGAGATCATCCGATTAAATAACATGAAAATATTTATAGAATAAGCAAAGGAAAGTAACCTTACGGCGATGGAAAAGTGACGAAAGCCGAGAGACCAGATCAGGTCCAATAATATTTCTGATTTTTCTGTGGATTTGAACAAAGATCTCTAGATATATAGCAGTAGCCTCAGACTCTGTGTGGCAGCAATATTCTATTCATGGACGAATGGTTGTCTTATAGATATGAAGGATAGATTCTGGAGACATAAAATTGTCTCACACGACTCAGTGAACCAACTGTCTTAGCAGCTGACTTAATAATGATTTTAATATAGTCTTTACACTTCATGTCAGCTAAGAAGATTAGCTGGAGAAGGCGCTACGAGTCACTTTCCTGGCGGTAAGCTTCAGCCATTCTGATGGAAGGTGGAGAAAGATTTCTCAGATGATTAATGAAGAGATATCTAGAAAGTATTTTAAGAGAAAACGGATGCCTTTCAAAATAGGTAAATAATGTATTATTAACAGGGAGACTTCGTGAGAAATAAAGAAAATCGTGCTGAATTGTTATGCAATATCAATCTTCCATCAATCCTCCAGACAATTGCCTCACAAATGCAAAAACCCGAGTCAGTAGTACTGAGAATACCATGAATAAATCAAGTAAACAACGGGGAAGTTTTGCTTTGGTTTGGTTTGGTTTGGTTTACGGCATATCAATCTCAATAGGTTATTTAATGTCGACAAA
Source organism: Acanthosepion esculentum (assembly GCA_964036315.1). Taxonomy (NCBI): domain Eukaryota; kingdom Metazoa; phylum Mollusca; class Cephalopoda; order Sepiida; family Sepiidae; genus Acanthosepion; species Acanthosepion esculentum. Next base: position 39,732,046 of record OZ038512.1, read on the forward strand.
AATATTTTTATTGTTGGTATTTTTTTTTTCAAAAATGTATTGCAGATAATAATGTATTACTGATAATAATTTTTAAAAATGTATTGAATGGTTTTAAACCCAATTTGGTGGTTAACTATTTGTCCATAGTTGGGGCCCTAACAGGTGCTACCAACCTGGGTCAGAGTGGCCCTGGGAACACCAACAATGAAAAGGTTGTTCCACGCTCCTCAAAACCTTCTGATGAGAGGCCTTGCTGTTGGATGTAGTTTATCGTCATACCCAGGACGGGGGAACTTTTAAGGAAAATCGGACAAAAGAAGACAATCGTTATTAGAATCAGAAAGATGCTTTTTGTAATTTCTGGCACAGGAAAGAGGCCTCGCAGAATTTCCTACTTACAAGGCGAAGGGGACAAATGGAAACATCAAGCAACCTATTTGATAAGCTTGTGTAAATGGTTGATATAACACGAATTTGGAAGGATATTAAAAACAAATCTTTCTAAGAGCTTCAAAGGTAGAAAGTTGTGGAGATCTATGATTACCCACGTCCTGTATGGACATGGCACATACCATACATACGCAGGTATAGTACCGTTTTATACGATAAAAAAAATAGGGGCTCGTACTATACGCAGGTAATTATTTCTAAAAGTTAAAAAACATGCATTTTCGGTGAACGGTTGCACTATACACAAATAGATTTGTTCTGGGGCAGTTAAAATTAATACATTTTCGGTGACCTTAACTTACCTGGAAGGTCCAAAATCTCATGGTGCATTTGGTTAACCCTAACGATACAGGTAAGCTCTTTTAGCCTGCCTTCCGTAGATTAGATTCTTCCTCTCGGTTGCAACATGAATAGCAGAACATCATTCAGTGACTGTGCTGTTAAAATCTACAAATGCATTATATAAAAATTAACAAAGTTTTCTTTTTTTGTTTGTCCTTTGCGTTCATCTTCGTTTGCATGTGTTTACATCGCTGAGGTATTGCCCCTCCAACCATTTTGAGGTAGCTTTGTATAAAAAGACCAATTATTAGCTATAAAATATATCCTGGATGATTCCCAGTACTGCAATAATTGACTACAGTGGGCCAGCTAGTATTGTTCCGAAATTGGGGTTTCATTACACACGATCTATATAAAAAAAAAAACCAGATTTTTCACAAAAAAAATCAAGGGTAACACTATATATTAAATCGGCTTATGACCGTGTATATATCATGAAAGAAGATTTTTTTTTAACTGTGGTTTAAATTCCTGTCGACGGAAAGACAACTCCTGTCTTCGAGTTGGAACAATTCGCATTCTTCATTTCCCGAAAGCAATAAAGTTTAACAATGTGTGGTGTGTATGAAGTTCCCTCGTTCCCAGAGCGATCCTCGGAGTAGACTGCTCTGACGTCAGTCACACATAAACCTCGTGACCTCGTCATTAATTGATTAGACTTCTTTTCCAGATTCCGTCAGCGAATATTACTGGTCCAGCCTATCGATCAACGTCCGAAAATATTACGTGCTAGTCACAGGAACGCGTTATGTCGATCATTTGAGAGGGGCGAATAAAACTGTCACGGATATATTGTGAAGACATTTTGGAAACGGTTATAAAATGAGCAGATTTCTCCTCTTGCAACGTCAGAAATATGAGAAGAAAGTCACGGTTAGCGGCTCCCCATACACACACACACACACACACACACACACATCATAATCGCTTCATCATCATAATCGTCATCATTCGACCGTAGCCGGGATCGTGCCAATGCGATCCTCTCTTTACCTGTATAGTATGTGCAATGCCAGAGTTACATACAGTTTTGAAATCAGATTTACTTTCCCCTAAACCGGTTGCCTTTCGTCTCTGGAAATATTGACGGGCAAGGTTGGCTTGGTCCAAATTTCATTTACACTGGACTAAATCTGATTAGGAAGATGTTATGTGGAGTGACGAGAGTCCCTTTTCTCTTAGATACGCAGGACGAATACGTACGTCAAGTGAAACGGTGTACGCCCGGTGAAACGAATACTTCAGTGACTACCAAGGGTACTGTTAAACACGATAAAAAAATGAAAGTTTGTGGTGCATTCGCAGCAGCAGGAGTTGGCAATTTGAACAAAATCAATGGAATCATGGACAGACATCAATACCACAACATTCCTGTTAATCAAATGAGGTTTTCTGCTAAAAAAAAAAAAATTGCCCAAGATCAACGTTTTACGTTCCAACACGATAACGATCCTAACCATACTGTCTTAAAGAATAAATGTTATCTAGAGAGGAATCGCGATGAGAGTAAATTGCAGCTCTTCCAGTGGCCTAGTCATAGTCCTGACCGTAACCCAATTGAAAACATTTGGGTGATAATGGACAAAATCAATGGAATCATGGACAGACATCAATACCACAACATTCCTGTTAATCAAATGAGGTTTTCTGCTAAAAAAAAAAAAATTGCCCAATATCAACGTTTTACGTTCCAACACGATAACGATCCTAAACATACTGTCTTAAAGAATAAACGTTATCTAGAGAGGAATCGCGATGAGAGTAAATTGCAGCTCTTCCAGTGGCCTAGTCATAGTCCTGACCGTAACCCAATTGAAAACCTTTGGGTGATAATGGACAAGCGTGTTCGTAATAGGAAAGTTAACACAGATGATGAGCTTTTTAGCGAATTCAAGAAATGCTGTAAAAATCTGGCAAAAGGAGTTGACTTACTAAAAAATTTAGTTTATTGCATGCCTTGAAGAATTAAAACCGTTATTAATGCAAAAAGTTGCCCAACAAAATACAGTTGTCCACCGCTATTAGGCGAGCCAGTGTACCGCAGTATCCGTGGGTGGGTGGTGGACCACAATATTTTGCTTTTGTACCCTCAATATAAATCTTTTTTTTTAGAATTTCCAGCATATCTTACCAATTTCTGGCCATCTTCAATAGACCGAACAAACAGTCTATTGTTTTAATAATTACGACCTTTTTTCACACGTTTTACTTTGATTTTAATGATCAAACAGCCCAAATTGTGCCAAATTTTAGCACCCGGGCCGTTTCACACTTAATTCAATTCTATTGGTAATAATTACAAATGATTACTTTATATTTTTATTACTTTTGAGGACGGTTAAAATTTATTGTATAAAAAACCTGCTGTAAAACACAGAAATAAGTAGAAATTTCAGGTAAATTGCTTTTTAATCCCCACGCTAATTTTTAATAAAATTTTCCCGAATAGTTATATGTACATATGTTACATGCTTAATTCGAAAATAACAAAGGAATTTTGATAAAAATCTACTTTTTGGAGTTATCAACAATAAAATTTCGGACTCATTCGCGTCGCGGCAACTATTACTGGCGTTGTTTGCATTTATTTTCTGCGGGATAGGCGTCCACTTGTCTCGATTATTACGCAAACAAGGTTAATAATGGCTGCCGTGTCGTAGCTTTCATTGGCATATATTAGTATAATTTTTTTAGGTTCTTTTCAAGCCATTATCTACGGTATATATCGCGAAATAGGGCCCTAAAATCAAGTAGGTGTTCAACCTCCTATTATCGCCCCCCCCCCCAGTCTACAGCAATTCACTTGCAGCGCTGTTCGGCCATCTTGGAAAACTGAAGTCTCTCGCTATAGCGGGGGACTACTGTACCAAATCATTTTAACTTGTATAATGTACATATGTACACCTGCATTAAAACCCTGAATTAATAAACGATTTCTGTTACTCACTTGTGTTGGTAAAAATACAAAAATCGACTTTCTGTCGGTGTGTCCATTTTCTGCCTCGTTCGGTATATATATGAACATGGACATAATATCTTGACCGTGTTTTGAAAAAAAAAATTAGATATTTTATAAAACATACATACAACAAACCATTTCTAATGTTAACAGTTAAAATATAATCCTTGAAAATGGCTACATGTATAGCCGAAAGCGCTCGGATAAAAAGAACATTCGGACATATATATAATTTATCATCCGAAAAGAAAAACATTATTAGATCGCACGAGAAAATATATAAAAAACTAAATAAAAGCACCTTGTCAGTCGTTTTTAATGAAATGTGCATGAAAGAAGGATTGCTGCCTAAAAACACAAATATATATATATGTACCTTTAAGAGTCCTCAATCCGGAAGCCAGTAGTAGCCAACTGGTGAATACTTCCGGTTCAGCCATCACCGAACACCTGATAAATAGTAGAGTGTGCGCTACCAATTTTAGTCCGAACTTGTTCGCGATGCTAGCTAGTTCACACTCTCTATTTCACCTAAGAGCGCTTGAATCATTGTATATACGAGCAAGGGGACCGTCTCTTTGCAAGCAAAGAGACTGCCTCCTTGGCCTCCATATTATTACGCTCTAGCGTTCTTTATTCTTATTCCCCACTTTTTCCATCTCTATTTTCTGCTATATATAGATAATTTTTTTTTTTTTTTCCTATTTTTTTCTATTTTGGCGGAAAATTGCAATATTCGGTTTAAGAATATACATATATTTCCTTCATACAGATTATTCATTTTCAATTTTAATGTTTTAATTGTATGAAGATTGTTTGTGTCATCAATAAGTTATTTATTATAAAATAAATGTTCCCCGTAGACCTTGATAAGCTAGGGAACGAAACCGGTTGGTCTGTTGAGTGATTGTCTCATTTCTTATGTTTTACTTTCATCTCACATAATGTCTATTAGAAATAAATTCTGTCTTTCTAGCTATTTGCCAATTTTGTACCTCCCACAATCTATTCAAATATATATATATATATATATATATATATATATATATATATATATATATATATATATATATATATATATATATATATGGGGTGTGATTGGTAAATTGTCGCCATATTATGTTTTTTTAAATTTCGCGAATGCGTGTATTTGTTTTTGATTTTGTCAATTGCACTGTTTAGTAGGGTAAGTTGGGCAACGTGAGCGACAGAAAGAGCACAACGACGCAATTCACTCCGCTACAAATTTGGCAGCGGCATGCTGTGCTACTTGGCATTCCCACCGGAAGCTACAATACGAACATTTCAAAGTGTCTGGGTGTCAATCTGAGGACATTGCAGAGGATTTAGAAAGAGATAGATGAGTTTAATGGTGATTACGAAGGTAAAGCAGCTCGGAAAACTTACTCTGATCGTTCTGATAAGTAAAGAGTCCCAGAATTTTTTGGTGTGGGTAGCAGACTCAACACGGAGGACTACATCATGTGCTTTGAGGAGGTAGTGATGACCTAGGTCAAGAGGGTCGCTGCTGCTAGACCCTATGTCCACTAACAGGACTCTGGTGGTGGAGAACTTGGAGAAGGAAATTAACAGTAGATAACTAATAACTGACATCCATTAAACTTGGCATGTGGAACTAGAACAGTCTACCCCAGTGAGCCAAATAAAGGGTTCAGTTCGATATTCCAACCACCTGAAGAAGGCCGGAGCGTACAACGGTCGAAACTTTGTAATAAATATGGCGACAAAGATGAGGACAATAGTCCGAATAATGTAAATAGTGTGCATAATACCTCATCTCAGAAATATAGACAGATACACACACACACACACACATATATATATATATATATATATATATATATATATATATATATATATATATATATATATATATAGGGTGTCCATAAAGTTCGTGTGCACTTTAAAAAATTTATAACTTTATTTATATTTGCGAATGAAATTATCTGTAAAAAATGTTATAAAGTTTAATGTACCTAGTTTTAAGTATAGCTAAAATAACTAATGTGATTTCAGGCATTACTGTAAATCAGTTGACAAATGTTTTCCGTGAACTGCAAAATCGTATTACCCTTTGTATTGGTAATGATGGAGGACATGTGGAAACTTAAATAAAATTTCATTAAAACCTTAAAGAATATAGATTTACTTCTTTCTAATCCTTTTTACAAATCATTTCTATCGCAAATACAAATAAAGTTATAATTATTTTGAAAGTGCACACGGACTTTATGGACACCCTGTATATATGTAGTGCTGTGCAAATTAAGTGAACCCATAAGATAATGTTTTTTAAAATTGTCTCTTTTTTCCAGAGGGCCAACAAATCTTATTTAAACTATATATTCATAAAGAAAAACCCTTATTAAATCAAATACAACTACTTTTAAAAACTTTTATCAAGCTGGAATAAAAACACTAATTAAAATTAAACATTAAGATGTGCAAAATAATATTTCCCTTGCATTTGGTGACTGCTCCTTTTGAATCATTTTTCTATAATTTTTAAGTTGCTCGATTTTAATCAGGGTTTCTTGTATGTACTGCCTACTTTTACTTGACTAAGCCGTTCCAAGCCTTGAAATTTCTTTTGACGATCCTATTCCTTTATGGATATGCTTTGATGCTTCAGATTCCTGTTGGAATTTTCAGCCCCAACCGAAACCCAAATTTTGACTGAGGACAAGAGACTTTCGTTCAAAACTGCTTTGTAACTTACAGAGTCCATTGTGCTGTCAATGTGTATTATTTTGCCTTGTCCAGCTTCAGCAAAGCACCCCAAATCATAATGCTATCACCGCCATATTTAATGGTTGCCAGCAAATTCTTCTCTTCAAAAGCCGTATTAGGAGCTCGCCAGACATACCGTTCCTCACATTAATCTCTAATTTGGTCTCAACCGAACATAAAAACCTTTTGTCAGAATGTTTCTAGCTTATTAATATGATATTTGGCATGGTTGAGACGAGCATGCGTGTATTCTTTAGTAAGTAGTATCTTTTTATGGGTAATATGGCATGAAGATCGGCATTGTTCAGATTTCTTCGCGCTAGAGATGTATGTACATTGATTTTGACATTGGCCGATGAGCGTTGAAGAACTGCAAAGGTCACAGCTGGATTTGCTTGGGCTTGCTGATATAGATGTCTACTTGCTCTTTCAATTATTTCTCGCGGATGGCCAATTCTTGATTGTGATGCCGTCATACCAAAGGCCTTCCATTTATAAATAATTTTTGGCACGGTGGAGAAGTGCACTCAAAATTGTTTTGATAGCTTTTTGTCGCCTTCTCCACAATTATAGGTTTCAAGTATGCGATCTTTAAAGCTTGATGAAGTTCTTTTTATCTGTGCATATATATGTGCTAAATTTGGTCTCTAACTCCACACTTTCGCTTATACCATGAGTTAATTGTTTTACTGCAGTAGAAACAGCTTACCAAAAAATAAAAACACTTCTTGCATAAAACAAAAATACAGAGTGTAAATGTCAGTGTTCACTTATCTTTGTGCATCTTAATTTTTAATTTTTAATTAGTACATTTATTCCAGCTTGATACAAAATCTTTGAAAGTGGTTGTAACTCAATATATAATCATAGAAATTATTTATTTTCCAAACACGATCACAATGTGATGAGCATGTTTGGAAAATAAAACATTGCAATAACTCGTTATAGATATATATCACAATACATATATTCAGTTAAAAACAATGAAATCCATCCTTCATAATGGCTAAAGGAATAGGTAAATGCGTTTGCAAAGCATTTAGACAATTTTTATGTAATGTATTTATTGAAAAGAAAAAATGTACGAACGAATATTATATGAGAAATTATATAAAAAGCTCAACGACCACACCTTGTCAGTTGTTTTCAACGAAACTATATATATATATATATATATATATATATATATATATATATATATATATATATATATATACTGACCCGTATATATAAGTCCTCGAGAAAAAAACAACACTCGCAGCCAGACGATTGCGTCTAGCATGAAGCAGCCTGTCGTCTCTGAGTGTTGACTTCAATATTCATATATAAATATATCTGTGAGTATGTCTGTTTTCTCTCAATCTCTGGGGAGACGTTAATTAGGGGAAGATGTTTGATTGATATGCGTTTCTTATTTGTTTCATACACACATATATACTTATACATAGACATATACATGTATACATATATATACATATATATATATATATATATTCATATATATATACATATATATATATATACATAGACACACACACATATATATATATATATATATATATATATATACATATATTTTGTCTCACAAATATATATATGCACATTTCATTGAATACGACATACAAGGTTTTTTTATTTAGTTTTTTTATACAATTTCTCATGCGATCTAATAAGTTTTTTTTCTTTTCGGATGAAAAAGTTATATAAAAGCTGTCCGAATGTTCTTTTTATCCGAGCGCTTTCGGCTATACATTTAGTCATTTTCAAGGATTAAATATTTTAACTGTTAAATAAGAAATAGTTTTGAATACAATTCCTTAATGGGCATTTAAATTCGTAAATAATATTTGCCCATTAAGTAATTTTACTCCTAATCAATCAAAATTCGTAAATAATCATATAGGCCACACTACAACATGTTTGACACGCAGATTCACTCTACACGTTTCTGACCATAGCTCAATTAGATCTCATTTAAATATTCATGGGAACTTACCGGACACTATTCGGAACATACTTGTTGACAACACTGATATAATAGCTTCATCTACATGCAAGGAAAAGGCTAAAATTAATGGAAGTCTTATTAATAAAAACAAAATCTAACACTTAATAATATTAACTTTGAACATGGACACAATCTCTTGACCATGTTTTGAAAAATAAAAACATTTTATAAAACATACGCACAACAAACTATTTCTTATTTAACAGTTAAAATATTTAATCCTTAAAATGGCTAAATGTATAGCCGAAAGCGCTCGGATAAAAAGAACATTCGGACAGTTTTTATATAATTTATTATACGAAAAAAAATTATTAGATCACATGAGAAATGGTAAAAAAAAAACTAAATAAAAGCACCATGTCTGTTGTATTCACTAAAATGTGCATGAAAGAAGGATTGCTGCCTAAATTCACAAATATATATATTTATATATATATATATGTGTGTGTGTGTGTGTGTGTGTGTGTGTGTGTGTGTGTGTGTGTGTGTGTGTGTATTATAATCTGACACCACAGAATGAATACATTGATTTAAAAAAAACTTCAGACATTCTTTTTTTTTTAATTTTTTTCTTAAGAATTTTATCGACCAACACTTCCTCATAAGGATTCGTTGGTGTGATTTGGGACGATACAGAAGAAGATATTCACAAGAACTGGATAGAAGAAAATGGGGTCGGAGGAAACTTAATTACGGAACACGACTAGAACAATTTCATTAGTAAAAGTAATTACCGAATAAAATATAACCTTCCAGTGAGTACAAAAAAGAGAAAATATCACTCACGCTCTCCAAATAACTTAAGTGAGGTGGTAAATTAGTTTTTGTTTGCATAGCCTCAGCTGGTGTATTTTAATGTATACTGCTTCTAAAATTTTCAGATGATGAGCAGAATGAGTTCTATGCAAGATGGTGAAACAATCGTCTGTATACTGATGTAAACAAGGTTTTTTAAAGAATATTGACCAATAGCTGATTCATGCACTGTTTGGGTCGTCCTGAAATATCAACGAGAGTTACCTGCTCTTATATTAGCAAGAACATACTGAGCGATGCGTATCTCCTATCTCTGATTGGTCCGTCCTATGTATGCAGAATCACACTGACATTTAAATCTGTATATTACGGAACTATTTTGTAAATAGGAGAGACGATTATTCACAATGTTAATGATGGTCTGTTTACAAAATTTACAAAACTTTATTTGGGAGCGTGAGAAAGTTTTTTTCTTTTTATACTCGCTGGAACTCTTATATAAAACTTGGAGAAAGTTAATTACGTAACACGACCTGAACAATTTTATTAGTAAAAATAATTACCAAATAGTAATTATTTTTACTAATAAAATTGTTCAGGTCGTGTTACGTAATTAACTTTCTCCGAGTCTTCTTCCATTTAATTCTTTTCAATCTCGTCTTCTGTCTCGTCCCAAATCACGCCAACGAATCCTTCTGAAAAAGTGTTAGTTAATAGAATTCTTAAGTAAAAAAATTATTTACCGGACTGAATGTCTTAAAAAATAATTGTCGGACTTTGTCCATTTCATAATGCGTGACGTCATTTGTTTACATTTGGATATACATTGAATGAAGAATTGTGTTTAATACAGTAAAATCAACCTTACTAACTGAACTCTCCTCCGTGTCCCAGTCGGTATAGGCACGTCATGCTAGTTGGCGGTTCCGTATAGGATACAGGTTCGATTCCTGTCAGAGGACGCATATTTTCTATTAAAATTTCTCGGACATTCAGTAAATATTGTTAATACTGTTTATTATAAACAGATTGTAGTGGACCGTGGGGTGAAGATGTGAAGAGATATCAGAAGAATTTCCTGCTAGCCGGTCCAGCTACATAAGAATGTTGTAAATTAAGTCCAAAGAAGACAAAGAAAACAAACAAGACCGATATATATATATGTAAACAAATATATATTAATAACAAGTTAAACAAAGACGTGGACAGTTACATAGAGTTTGTATGGAGAAATCATGTGTGTGTTGTGAGTGTTCGTACGTACGTGTATTGTTCTTAGCGTGTTCCCAGAATTTGGGAAACCTGTATCTGTGAGAGGTCACATTAGTGGTGTTAGTTGAAAAGACAGATTTACCTCACCTCCACGCGAGGTGGCGGCCCAAGGCCTAAGTGGAAAAGAGAGATAGAGGCGAAGGGTCAGCCAGTATTTATAGCCGGGGGAGAGAGACCCCTGTTGAATGATTAAAGAACTGAGGAGGAGCTAACTCCGACAAGATCATTTACTTAAATATTTGTATGTATAAAAAGAACGTATAAACATAAAAAAATGCCTTAAAAAATAACTGTCGGTCTTTGTCCACTTCATTATGTATATGTAATTTTAATCAAATGTCAACAAGTTCGAAATGAGTATGATACACAAGGACACTGGAGAAGGAGAGCTCAATGCCATGCTACACGGCAGAGAATTAATATATCTAATCACAGTGGTCAGCCATTGCTAAACGCTAAATTATTTGAAATTTAATCACGGTAATTGCCCCGAGGAGCTGCTTTCGCTGGTCCCTAGGCGTCATGAATTTAAACGTCCTACGAGGCTGACATCCCGTTCCTACCCCTTCACCGTTGAAACTGTTAGATGTAGACGTCTCTTCTACTCCAATAGCTTCATGTCTCGCACATCTCGCCTGTGGAACTCCCTTCCCTATTCCTGTTTCTCTGACAAATACAATCTCCAACTATTTAAGTGTAACGTCAATCGACATCTCCAGTTGCCTTGATCTATCCACTTACCTTCTCCACATCCTTTCACCTTTCATTCCTATCTGCTCTCGCTCCAAATCTTCTGTAACCCCCTTGCCTTGATCGATCTACTATCTTTCTCCACATCATGTCCTTTACCACTCCTATCTGCTCTTCCTCCAAACCTTCTGTAACCCCTTGCGTGCTAGTGGCTCCAAGCCTTGTTTGGGGTGATAAGCTTAAAAAAAAAAAAGAAAAATAAATAAGAGTTCAACTCGGGTTTTCCTTTTATTTAGATAGAGAAAATATATAAATGCTAAAAAATAAATAGTAAAATTTTAATTTAGATAGCGATACATTTGATGTAAATAAGTGAATTTCTCAGACACTTTCGTCTCGATAAAGAAAACGTTATACAATTATAATAAATGATATCTAAGAACTACTGAATAAAAAATACATATTCTTTATTCACGTATATGAACAGTATATTATAGTCGTGTTCATAATTGTTGTTATTCTGGTTTAGCTTTATAGGATTCTTTTATAATAAGAGGTTCTACTATTTTTAAACTGTTCTTGCAATCGCAAATGCGTATGCTATTTATTTCATAGACACATTATTATATAGTATTAATAAAATCCTTAGAAATAGTTAATACATACCGAGTGTAACAGAAAAATTGTCCAAATGGCGTAACAGAATAAATATCTATCATACAAAATGTTCAATATCTAAAACACCACTAAGCTAATTGGGTTTATTTTTTCCATGCAATCGGATACGACGTTTCGTCATCTTGACACCATTTGTCGTAGGATTCACTGAAAAACGCTTTGAGTTATACAGCTGGGAAAGGCTTAAATGGTTTTGTGTTAGACTCACTGTCTTCTCAAATGAGCAATGGTGAAAGGAAAAAGATTATTCATGTTTTCAGTAATGGTACCAACATTCATACTCTGGCTTCCATCTTCAATGACCATTCAATAACCATCAAGAGAACAGTGAATAAGTTTAAAAAAGATGAAATGGCAGAGAGGAAAACTGGATCAGTAGGTCACCTCAGAAGAAGGGAACGCCATTTCAAATTAGAGCTAAAGAGAGCAATTAGAAAAGATCCAATTCAATCCATTAGACGTTTGGCACGTTTCAGCTATGACAGTCCAAAAAGCAGTGAAAAATAGACTTGAAAATTAAATCGTACGTGAAACCTATGAGGAAACTTGTTACATCAGAACAGAAAGTTAGAAGATTAAGGAGGGCGAAGATCATCTTGAATAAGTTGGAAATGATCCTGGAATAATATATATATATATATATATATATATATATATATGTATGTATGTATGTATGTATGTGTGTGTGTGTGTGTGTGTGTGTGTTGTGTGTGTGTGAAATTTATTTCAATCTTTCATGAGCTTCCGATTCTTAACTATGATTAATTAATGATGAGCGTCATTTTCGTTTATGATCGATTTCATCACGCTTCTTCTGATAAGCTTGGAGAGTAATTATACATTATTATTACTCAAGTAGAGTCCAGTAGGTTTACAAAAACCTCGGAGAATTCCAGTAATATATCTTTAATCATTTCTATGATACACCGGTTCAAATCCTTAAGTCTAGAAAATGAAACACTTTTTCGCATACAAGAACAAATAATTACCTTGTCTGTATTACGAAAATGCTAATTATTTGAGCAGCAATCCATCTTTTATATAGGTTTGATTGAAGATGCTTGACAAAGTAATACGATTAAGATGTTTTTGTTATATTTGTCTTGCATATGTACAAGAGATTTCTTTTTTGTACTTAGGGCGTGTCAGAACTGTCCCAATGATGTGTGGATTCAAACGTTTTCCACTAATCTATTAGCATTTTTCAAGGATATCTTTGTTGGTCTAAATATGTAGATCGTGATGGTTATTTGGATATAGTTCTAACACACTTTATTTTCAAAACAGAAATCACTTCTACACATGCAATAAAAATTGCAGTTTCTATACTCAACTTTGATAAGCAGTAAAAACCACGATCACTTTGACTTGTGTGTTCTTGCTGGCACAGCCATCGAACCCATCCGTCTATTTTCCTCCGTCCTGGGAAAGACGATAAACTACATCCATGTCCTGGGTAAGATGATAAACTACATACGACCACAAGGCCACTGATCAGGAGGTTTTGAGGAGCGTGGAACCACTAGTTAATTGATGGTGTTCCCAGGTCAACCTTGACCTGGGGTGGTATAACCTGTTAAGGTCTCAGCTATGGGCAAATAGTTAATATCCAAACTGGGGTAAAAACACTATGAAAATGTAAAAATAGGTTTTAATACCAGAAATACTTTGTAAAAAATTATTACCAGCAATACATTAACAGCAATACATTTTTGAAAACAAAAGTTATTACCAGCTCTACATTTTTTTTAAAAATTACCTGCTATACATTTTTGAAAAAAACATTACCAGCAATAGATTTTTGAAAAAAAATATTACCAGCAATAAAAATTTTGTCGGCATTATATAACCCATTGAGGTTGATATGCCGTAAAACAAACCAAAGCAAACCAATTTCTCTCACAAGGCTTGGGTCAACACGCCATATGGTTTTCATGTACTTTCCAAAGGTGACGTAAGTTGGTAGGATCGTGTGTAACCTGTCTAGGAGATGGAAAACTCTGAATTTAGAACCTAAGGAGGGAAATATGTGCGCCTTGTGGCACCCTATGTACACTAGTTCTATGTATTTGGCTTTTCCAAAAAGTGTGATTTGATTTACCCACTGTTATATGTGCGAGACGTATGGATGATTGGTTGGAAGAACTCAGTTATCGTACTCCCATACGTTGATAAAGCCAATAGAGCCCAGTACTCAGGGTGCGATAGATAAATTGTCGTCTAAATTGCTCAAAAAAAAAAATGAAGGTAGCACTGACATCTCATTTTAATAAATATATTTTACAAAAATAAAAAATAATATCTTGAAATACTAAAGAGTAAAATCGACACTGGCTTCAACTACGCTGTCCAGACGACTTCGGAATCCCCCGCATCTCTTCTGGACGATCTCCTTGTTTAAGTTGGTGATTGCTGCCATGGCTACAGTTTATCTGTGGTGTTACAAGAAGTTTTGTTGGTCTCTCGCTCACATTCGCCCCCAAATAATAATCAAATGGTTTGAAGTCTGGGGAGTTAGGATGCAAGATATAAGGGGTGATGTGGTCGCAGAAATTATCTGACAGATATGATTGGGTGCTCCTGCTTGTATGGCACGCTGCAGAGTCCTATTGCCAGGCATAGGTTCTTCCAGCAGCCACCATCTTGACCCAGGGCAGCACTACCTCCTCACAGAACTAATAAATTCGAGATTTCTTTTATTATGGGAACAATTAGAGTTTTCTGTGCTGCCTTCGATATCACCATTAGACTCATCCAAAGCTTTCCAAATTCTCTTCACTGTTCTCTGAATGACCACCCCGACACACACTGAAATGTTCGTATTGGAGATTTCAGATCGAATGTCAATCAATACAGCATACCGTTTCCTCATTTTTGACTAAGTGAAATGCGTCATGGTGCTCCTTTTCTCACCGACGGTGACCAACTGACCCTACTATACTTGGCAGTCGAAAAATATCTAAAACAATCAACGCGCATGCGCGAAATTAAAAAAAATATAATATGGCGACAATTAAACCCATCGTAGATCTCATTTAAATATTCATGGAGACCTACCGAATACTATTCGTAACATACTTGTTGACAACACTAATATAATAGCATCATCTACATGCCAAAAAAGGCTAAAAATAATGGAAGTCTTATTAATGAAAACAAAAAAAACAACACTTAATAATATTAACTATGAAAATGGACAAAATATCTTGACCGTGTTTTGAAAAATGAAAACATTTTATAAAACATACATGCAACAAACTATTTCTCATTTAACAGTTAAAATGTTTAATCCTTCAAAATGGCTAAATTTATAGCCGAAAGCGCTCGGAAAAAAAGAACATTCGAACAGTTTTTATATACTTTATCATTGGAAAAGAAAAAAATTATTAGATCGCATGAGAAATTGTATAAAAAGCTAAATAAAAGCACTTTGTTTGTCGTAGTCAATGAAATGTGCATGAAAGAAAGATTGGTTCCTGAATACACACACACACACACACACACACACACATACATATATATATATATATATATATATATATATATATATATATATATATATATATATATATATATATATACTAGAACTTAATGGAAAATAATACTATCGCCAAAGGATTATTATATAGTATAGGACGTACTAAAAGATGTCTGTATCACCTACATAATATTGGGACGCTAATAATTTTAAAAAGTACCCTGCAGTTAAATGGAATATAGTAATGAAAAAAAAAGTCTTTCGTATACAAAGACAGCGCCGATAATTATAGGTTATTCACTGAGGCAAATATTGGAATTGGATATCAATGATAGGCTACTGAATAAAGAAAATCGAAGATGTTTGCTAAGTGCAAGTAAATATATAGTGCTATGTAGGAATTGGTTAAGGTTTCAAATCCTATGTGCCTGGTTAAATTTCCTCTTTTTCTTTGTTAATAATGATCCAGAACTTATCGGTTACATATAGGGGAGTGATTCATTAGTTTTATTTCTTTTCTTCCCGTGAGGTAGAATCTATTTGCAGCGTGTTATTTCATTTCCACTTTTCCCCTCTTTGGGTAACTAAATAAGAGAAATGTTTCTGGCTTCTTTTTGTGTTGGCTGAATCGTCTGCGGATGGCTTCATTGCCAGAAACCAAGGTTTTGCCTCTGACGACTTTGATTGGATGAAACACACACACACACACACACATATATATATATATGTGTGTGTGTGTGTGCGCGCGCACGCGCGTGCGTGTGTGTGTGTAAGTGTGTGGTATGTTAAGGTACAAATAGGAAACGTTTAAAATTTAACATCTTTTGCCTTTATTTATACTTCACCAGAAAATGAAATATAGTGAGAGAAAAAATTATTGTATGTTTATCTATTTGCATAATTTATATATATATATATATATATATATATATATATATATATATATATATATATATATATATATATATGTATATATACTGATAATATTAGTGGTCAATATGTATATAAATTCCCAAGACGATAGAATCCAGGTAGAACTCAATATCCAGGACAGAGTAAGTTGTTTTTTTTTTTTAATTCATAGGTCTGATGAATTTGATCATGATTACGATTCCAATGTAATAAGTTATAACTATGCAATATTAGTGTTTGAGCCTTTTATATATATATATATATATATATATGTGTGTGTGTGTATATATATATATATATATATATATATATATATATATATATATATATATATATATATATATATATATATATATATCTTTTCTCCTTCATATTTCATTTTCTGATGAAACAAAAGCGAAATTTGTTAAATTTATAACACGATTCCTATTTATTCCTTATCCCATCATTCTGTCGGATTCTAATCCATATTTTATCTAAATTTAATCCCAATTTATATATATATATATATATATATATATATATATATATATATATATATATATATATATATAGATAGAGAGAGAGAGCGAGAGAGAGATAGATAGATATATATAGATAGATAGATAGATAGATAGATATAGGGTTTTAATTTTTATCCTGAACTTAGGTATATATATACGATTAAATAAGTACAAAATCAGAAAACCTTTATAAATTCAACATATTTCGCGATTTCTTTATAGGTTCATCAGGAAGTTTTAGGTTGATGATGAAGATACAAAGGTGTTTCAATGTTTCCAATACTCTGCTATTTATTTTTGTTAGCCAGGTAGATGGCATGTTTTCATTTTTTGTGTCATTAGTATGTATGCTTGCGTTTCTAAATTCTAGTTGAGGCTACGTGTATGCCTCGTGGTGCCTGAGCGCGTCTCGTTCCAGAAACAGTAAAGAGAAGAAATGAGTAGTTTGTATATATGTGTATATGAAATTTTATGTGGGCGTACTGTGACTACATTGTGGACATTGTGCGTATATTTAAATATGCATTAATTTTTTATGATCATTTTGGACTGATTTATTGTGGGGAGGTGTTTAGGGCAGCGTTTCTCAATACACTACTGCAAGAGCAATTTATGAATTATTGTTACATTTAAAAATCTTTATTCCTGAAAAAAAAAAAAAAATGAAAGCTAGAGACACCAAGAACACGATTTCCACTTTTAAGTCAAGTCCGCTGATTTGAGATGGAACAAATACATCGAGTCAATTGCATCATCCAACCTAAAGAAAGTTGGCTCCCTGTGCCGAGCCAGGAAATTTTTCTCCTCGGAATCGATCCTCCAAATCTATAAATCAACCATTCGCCCTTGCATGGAGTATTGTTTGCCTCAGGGTTCTTGATAAGATCCAGAGACGGATATGCAAAGTAATTGGCCCTGATCTGTCATCTTGTCTGCAGTCGCTCTCTCACAGACGCGACGTTGTCTCGCAAATCTCGCCTGTGGAACTCCCTTCCTTATTCCAGTTTCCCTGACAAATATAATCTCCAACTATTTAAGTGTAACGTCAATCGACATCTCCAGTTGCCTTGATCTATCCACTTCCCTTCTCCACATCCTTTCCCCTTTCATTCCTATCTGCTCTCGCTCCAAATCTTCTGTAACCCCCTTGCCTTGATCGATCCACTATCTTTCTCCACATCCTCTCCTTTACCACTCCTATCTGCTCTTCCTCCAAACCTTCTGTAACCCCTTGCGTGCTAGTGGCTTCCAGCCTTAGCGCGGGGTGATAAGCTTAAAAAAAAATTTTTTTTAAAAGTCTTTTTCATTTGATATTTTAAACTGGACTATTATTCAAAGATTTACCAAAACACATCAAGCACATGATTCACACAAGCATATTTAAATATACAATATAATGTTTTAAAAATAAATGCTTATTTCAGGAGACTTCTTCATTATTTTCCTATTTTTGAATTTCATGAGATTTTTTCTTATTAAAATTTTCAGTTCACCCCAGTGTTTCAGTTATTCTACAAGTTCGCCCTGAAGTAAAAAAAAAAAAAAAAAAAAAGGTTGAGTAACACTAGTTTAGGGCATAAAATTGTTTGTGTGGTGCTTCTGCCTGCAAATAATTAAAAACATCTTCGCTTTTATTTCTTATACTTTTCTACTAGAAAAATAAGGTAGATGTAATTATCTTAAATAAAATTTTCATAGTTATAACTTTAGGTGTTATAAAAATTTTCGTAACTATTAATCTAGGAAAGGATTACCCTTAAAGTCTTGTTGCATGCAACACTTGTGATACTTAATATTACAGATTTTACAGAGCTAATCCGGAGGAGTGTATTATATATATATATATATATATATATATATATATATATATATATATATATATATATATATATATATATATATATATATACATGAATCATTCATACAAAAAGCAGATAGTGAAGTTAATGATATAAATGGCAAGAATCACTCTCGCAAACAATTTTTAATAAAATACATTAACCTCGAACCCGTTGATGAATTGTTATGATCCTTGTTTATAAATTCCAGTGGTATAAGGTCTTTTTTTACTACAAGCTTTCGATTGTTCATACAATCATCCTCAGGTATAGAAATAGATATGTCTTTTTTACATCCAGGTAATAACAGGACAACGAAAGTTAAGATGTACTCCGAAATATGATTTTTTGGAAATGTGCTATTGTTAACTGTGAAAAATTTTTTTGAGCGTGCGATCGCAACGCTGAGGTTGAATTTTTTTTTAAATTTTGAGTTGTGCGTTTTTTTTAAAATTCAACCTCCCTCCAAAAAATGTTTTTCTTATTATGGTGCACCCCAGTGTTTAAGTTATTGCAGAAGTGCGGTATGAAGCAAAAAAAAAGGTTGAGTAACACTAGGGCATAAAATTGTTTTATTTTGTGTGGTGGTTCCGTCTGCCATTTATTCAAAACATCTTTGCATTTAATTCTTGTACTTTTTCTACTAGAAAAAATAAGCTAGACGTAATTATCTTTAATTACATTTTCATAATTATTACTCTAGGTGTTATAATAATTTTCATAATTATTACTCTGGGCAAGAGTAGTTGCAACACGAACCTTCACTCCCATTTGTCTGGACGTATCAAAGCGGCTTTAGTGGTGGGCAGTTGAACGGCGTTTAACTGACTGAGTCTCCTAGTTAAATATGATCAATAGTCGGACCGCTTTGAACCGTTTCAATAAAGTTAATAAAGATGAAAATATTGATCATAAAAAAGTAATTACTTTCCGCAAAAGTCCATCCCATCGGAAAGATGAATTTGCAATAACAATGTATCTATCGATTGATCGATATAACTAACTTAGTCTATACATATCCCTTTCTATATGCGTGTTATATACAAACATATATATATATATATATATATATATATATATATATATATATATATATATATATTAATAAAATAATACTACTTATTGGTAAACGTAAAATTATTTAATTTAAAGTACATCAAGTTGATCAGAATTTCTACCAATAAAGTGGTCAATTGTAGTCTTGAGCTATAATCATTGAATTAGAAATTATAAAGTTATAATGAACAACTGAGTTGTTTCTGTTTTTTGTGTGTGGTTTTTCACTTGTCTAGACTTTGAATATCTGAAGTTAAATCAAGAAACTCGGTATGAAGATATATGCAAACTATTTTCAAATAGAGTGGAAAGACAAGAGTATCCAACTTGCTTTTGCCTTCATAAAGTCCTCTGGGGTGGAAACACGTCGGCGAAGAATAGATTCTCTCTTGTATTTTTATTCACACACACATATATATATGCACACACACCCACACACACACATATATATATAACACATATCTATACACACAGATATATATATATACACACATATATATATACACACACATATATATATATATACACACATATATATATGCACACACACACATATATATATATACACACACATATATAAGCACACATACACACACTCATATATGCCTAAATATATGAGTGTATATATATATATATATATATATATATATATATATATATATATATATATATATATATATATATATATATGATAAACATAGTTTTAAGGTGTGCTATATTTATGGGATAAAGTACTAGACGCAATCGCCAGGCCGCTGACGACTGCGTGTAGCATGAAACAGCCTGTTGCCTCTGAGTGTTGATTTCAATGTTCACTTTTATATATATATATATATATATATATATATATATATATATATATATATATGTTTATATATATATATATATATATATATATATATGTGTGTGTGTGTGTGTGTGTGTGTGTGTGTGTGTGTGTGTGTGTGTGTGTGTGTGTGTGTGTGTGTAAGGTTAATGGTGAGAGTTGAATCAGGCCAGGAAACAATAGTATTAAAAACCGCTCAATGCTCATGTCAAACAACAAAAGTAAAAATAACATTTCGAGCTTTTCACTTTAAAAATCATGAGGTCAGTTGGATCCGCTACCTTGGCTTCAAACTTATGATAACCGCTAGCGAATTTTATCAAATGGCCATCTATCGTTTTTTTTTTGTTTTCTTTAAATAAAGAACGATACATTCTTATTTTCAAAAATAAATGAACTAGTAAAAAAATAAATAACTAAATAAATGTAGCATTCTTTAGGCTTTTTAGAAAAAAATAACATATGACTCGGTGGTCATTTTAAATAAATAAAATATCGCGTAGGGATACTGCATGGCTGAAACAAAGGTAGCAGTTTCAAATGACCTCCTGATTTTATATATATGTCATTCGCAGACAGTACTGTTGTTTCGCTCTATCACAGCTTCTCAGTGCGACTAGACATGCGAATACATCATACATATATATATATATATATATATATATATATATATATATATATATATATATATATATATATATATATATATATATATATATATATATGAAATTATTAGGAGAAATTGATAATTATATTAAGTGATTCATCGAGTTTGAAACCTTTACAGAATGCACTGGACGGCTGTTTCGTTCAATATTTGGGACTCATCAGCACCCACTACCGAGAATTGAAACCCTGACAGTTAGGTTGTCAAGCAAACACCATACCAACTGTTCCACTGAAGAAGCAATTCTCGGTAGTGGATGCGCACTGCTGATGAGTCCCAAATATATGACGAAACGGCCACCCAGTGCTTTCTGCATTCTGTTGAGGTTTCAGACTCGATGAATCACTTAATATAATTATCAATTTCTCCTAATAAATTCAAATGTATATCCTTGCTTGAACCGGCTTCTAATGCTCTGGAGTGAGCGGCTTGGTGATAGTAGTCGTGGCTCCGGGGGACACAGTTCTATGGTTAAAGTGAATCTCAGTAGAGTTCCACCACGGAATATGTGAGTGAGCGGGACTATATTGAGTCTGATTTTCCACCTCTTCGTCACTGAGGCCCGTTGGAACAGTTGGTATGGTGTTTGCTTGGCAACCTAACTGTCAGGGTTTCAATTCTTGTTAGTAGATGCACACTGTTGATTAGTCCCAAATATAGGACGAAACGGCCGTCCAATGCTTTCTGCATTCTGTAGAGGTTTCAGACTTGATGAATCACTTAATATATATTTGAACAAGAATTTAAATTTACCACAGAATTTAAATATGGGTTTGAAAATGACGGCAGGCTTTTTTTTAAATAGACCTTTTTTATCCTAAACTAATCAAAATGGCGAAACTAAAAAATGTAAACACAGGGTAGGAGGTAAATAAGGACCCAAGACTAAAATAAATTTATTATTAAAAAACAACCAATTGGTGGAAATAATCCCCTAGTAAGTATAAAACATTAAAAAAAATTACTCACGACCCACCCATGAGTCACAGAGAACGAAGAAATTTCTCCTTCTGCCTGCACAATAGTCGCTTGATGTAAACAGCTACTATAAAATAATATAAATATATAACTCACCTTGATAGAAAAAAAGCAAGAAGTCACACACACCGATAACCTATCTGCTATGCATAGTAGTTTTAAATAAACTGGGCAAAATGGAATCTTAAGACCATTAATCTTAAGCTCCACCTTACGTTTAACAACATTGTCAGGGTATCCATTATCCGGGAAAATATTGTAAATGTTCGCAAACTCCTCCTCCAAATTACAAGGTGTACATATCATCAAAGCACGGCGAACCAAGTTAGAAATTAAATTAATCTGAATGGACTTTGGAACCAAAATATTCCAGGGCCAACGATATCCAGCTTCTTCTGTTCAAGCAGCACATCCAAAAAGGATAACACAGAATCACTCCACTTCCACCGAAAACTGAAGGGACGGGTGGAGGGAATTAAGATTATAATCCCCCGCCTCTTCGAAAGAATTAAAAACGGAAAACGTATAACGTATTATCTGACGAAGTTATATATATATATATATATATATATATATATATATATATATATATATATTGACCCTGAAGATGAACAATGATGTTCGAAAGTACTAGGTTATCGTACGGACAACTTTTATTTCGATATCATTTTCAAATAAAAAATCTCA
Source organism: Acanthosepion esculentum (assembly GCA_964036315.1). Classification (NCBI taxonomy): domain Eukaryota; kingdom Metazoa; phylum Mollusca; class Cephalopoda; order Sepiida; family Sepiidae; genus Acanthosepion; species Acanthosepion esculentum. Next base: position 39,754,879 of record OZ038512.1, read on the forward strand.
TTAGAAAATATGAGAAAATTCAAAAGAAAATATGCAGGACGATGTTGTCTTTAATATTCAACACAACATGTTTAAAATATATATATATATATATATAGAGAGAGAGAGAGAGAGAGAGAGAGAGAGAGAGACAGACAGACAGACAGACAGATAGATAGATAGATAGATAGATAGATAGATAGATAGATATTATCAAATATACATACTATCAAACAGCTCTAGCACGAATCTGAGTTCCATGCACTTCAAATCATGCAATTCAAATAAGTTTAAATTGATTGTCATATATCTGCCTATCACGATGCTGATGTGGTGATTAATATTACAGATTATAAGAGCTAATCTGGAGGTGGATTAGTTTTATATATACATATATATATAAATATATGTATATATATATATACATATATATATATACATATACACACATATATATACATATACGTATTTACATACATATATATATATATATATATATATATATATATATATATATATATATACCTAATGTAACAGCAAAATTGTCCAATTGTTAGATTAAGATTTGAAACGTTGTATCTTAGAAATGATTAATTATATCTTAATGGGATTCTCCAAGTTTTTATAACACTATTGGGCTCTACTTTGCACAATAAGAATGTATAAAGCTTTAAGTTGAAATGATCA
>OZ038512.1:39760544-39830544 GCA_964036315.1 Acanthosepion esculentum
ATCTGCTAGTACTTTCAACTGTACACACAGTCATCCTCAGGCATGGAAATTATTTTGTTTTTAGTAAATCCAGGTAGTACCAGAGACGAAAGATTAAATGCGAATCGAAATACGTATTTGTTAGAAATGTGTTATTGTTAACGGATACCAACTTTTGGGGCGCGCAGTTGAATCTTTTTGAAAATTTAAGAGTGTGCGTTTTTTACTAATATGGTAATTTGTGAATTTTTTGTTGTAGGAGTTTATCAGTCAATGTGGCATGAACGAAATTGTTCAATAAATAGAGTAATGTCTCAGCTGCTATCCCGAAAATTTGCACGTCGGATTAGTTCTTTTAAATAAAATATAAAACCACATATTTAATATATATATATATATATATATATATATATATATGTATATATATATATATATATATATATATATATATATACACATATATATATATATATATCTATATATATATATATATACATATATATATATACATACATATATATATATATATATATATATATATATATATATATATATATATATATATGATATAAATAGAGTTTTAAGGTATGATATATTTACGTTGTATTTATGTGTTATATAAATTGATACTGTGGTGATGTCCTGACAATACCGTTCAAGCATGAAACAAACTGTTGCTTATCGGTGTTGACTTCTGTGCCTGCTTTTATAGACAGATATCTTACAACGTTTCACCATACTTGGCAGATTTTCTATTATCTCAATGTAGGATATTTAATAACAAAAGTGATGGAAACACAAACAAAAAGAAATAGAATAAATAAAATAACAAATACTTATTTAGTAAAAATACAATATTCTTTTTTAGATATCTTTTCTTTACGATTTTATATACGAGCATCCAGTTTTCCGTTCGGCCTGGACTTGCGAGAACTGCAAACAAATGACAAAGCCAAACGCTTCAAAAGGTTGGTTCCAGAAACAAATATTTACGCATGGCCAGTTGTATGTTGCATGCTCAAGAATTAAAAAGGAATAAAAGAGATTTTCTTAAAAAAATACCGTTTCCCGTGAAGTCCATGTAGAATTTATTTTAACCGCTAAACAGGGTTTTTTTTTTCAAAGTATTTTGCAAATAAGTCAGCTTATTCAAATTTCATCGATTGGTTTTCGAAATTGAAGGAAACGTAGAGTTTGTAAATCGCCACAAATAATGTTAGCGATAACTTAAACAATACTAGATTGCGGATAAGAATTTTAGTCTGTTGCAAAGTAAACGTAGTATGTAGTATATATATGACAGTGTTCAGTAAGTAAATGCATGGTTCATCGTAATAGATCGTGAATAGAATTAACTATGCATTTCTTATAGAATTATTTTATCACCTATTCTATGCGACATTCTATGCATCGTGCATTTCAGAGATTAATAGAGGAAAAAACTTCCAAAGAAAAAAATTTGGGAATTTTCCTTGAGAAGTTAAAACAAGCTTTCGGTAATATGCAGCAGTTATTTATTATGTGTGAAGTACTTCTCGTAGGTATATGCGGGAAATAATTTAGTCGCATCCTGCATATATATATATATATATATATATATATATATATATATATATATATATATATATATATATATATATATATATATTATTATTATTATTATTATTATTATTATTATTATAATGATAAAAATTAACGACAAAAAAAAGAAATGTAAACTACAGATAACGTTCACTTTCTTCAGAAATATTCATTCAATCCTGTAGTTCACTGCTACTAACAAACATGTCTTTTTTCTCTTAATGATGAGCATGATGGCCGAAACTAGTCGAGAAAGCTAAATGAAATAATAAAACAAAAATATTAATATACAACCCAGTGTGCCTGAAAATGTTTTATATTTTTATTGCTTAAAACACACACACACATCTGTAAAGCCTACATATATATATATATATATATATATATATATATATATATATATATATATATATATATATATATATATATATATATATATATATATATATATATATATCTGTAGGATTTACTGGAACTATGCTGAGAGTACCGTGATGTGGGAATATGTAGGAATTGTGTTTGTTTTCTTTGGTAGATTTCGAATATCCCGTCTTCACGTTTCGATTGTGATCATATCGGGTTTTTCAGAGACTACGTTCCACGTGTGCGCAGTAACAAGCCTCGTTTTCTACATATTCCAACTTAAGACAAAAAGTTAAACTTCAACAGCTTTTTTTTCTTTCCCAAGTATTCTTCTTTCTGTAAGTTTCCTTTTGAGAATGTTTCTACAGACTTGATCTCTTCATGGGCCAATCGTTATCTATCCCCATAATCTTACTAATCTTCACATTCTGCCACCTGAACAGCACAGCATTTATCATAAAGTTTTTAAACGTTAGCCTCTATCTTGAGCACCTCTTGAGGCTTGTATCTGGTGGATTTTAAGATAAAATATTCATAATTAACGGTGTTTATATCAATGTCAATCTGTTTCTAATTTCATATCTACCTGTCTTTTATATATCGCCCCGTTTTTCCTGTTCGTATATATTTGAATCTGTTCATATCTAACTCTGCCTCACCGCTAATTCACGTTGATACACAGGTTCCCTAACGATCACCGAAGTTAAGCAACATCGAGTTAAGTTAATACCTAGCTGAGTGACCGTTTGAGAATACGATGTGCTTGGATGTGCAAATGGTGTAATAAATAACGGTTTCGAATTGGAAATCGTAAAGTCGACTCAGGTTCGTGTTCTTCACTTCTGCGCAAATACCCTTGGGAAAGGTATAAATCCACCTTTTCTCTCCTACCATCTATGGGTCAACTAGTAGGGCTTCTATAACGGAACCATTATTATCTCCCTTCCCACCAAAAAAAAAGAATTCTTACACTCTGAAAAAATGTCTAGATTTAAATAACCATGAAAGGGTTGGTAATCCGTAGAAAACGAATCAATTAATCAATATTTAATAGTCTATTTTAAAGTGTTCACATCTGGTAAAATGTCATAGTAATTTTTATTCAAATGCCAAAGGTCCCTTTTGAATGTATTCGAAAAAATTATTATTATTAACCGTTCGGTTGGCATATCTCGAATATAGTTGATTATTTTCCTCGATTTAAAACAACTGTTTTTTTTTTTCAAAGGATATTATATTTTTAGCTTAATAACTGTAAATCAATTGTTTTCTTCTTATTTTTTTGTCATCATGGATAGTGTAAAAAAAAGCAATAAAAATATAAAATAAACAAATCAAGATACTGGGAGAATCTGTACAATAATAAAGATATTTAGTCTCGAAGTCTCTAAACAACGCAAAGGTTGTAGATCGGTCTGTACTAATTTCCTTTCCTTAACCCCTGATCTTGTCTTGTTGCTAAGTAAAAGAATAAAAAAAGTCTGTTCAATTAGCTTTGGTTACGTCTGAGATATCTCGCTTTATTTGAAAGAATAATTCCGAGCGAAAACAGAAATGTAACAAGAGCGTGATTTTCTTTAATAACTATCAGAGTCGACGGAAGAAAAACTCTAGATTTCATTTGATTTTCCCACAGGTGTATACCGGGTGTAACAGCAAAATTGTCCAAATCATTTAAGAACAATTTTTTTCAATTGTTAGATTAAGCTTTGAAATGTTGTAATTTAGAAATGATTAAAAATATCTTACTGGAATACTTCGATATTTTTATAACACTATTAGACTCTACTTTGAAAAATAAGAATGTATTTAGCTCTAAGTTGAAATGATGATCTTTCTTGCTGTTGTGATCTCCTGATCGAGTTTTGTTCTATACTGTTCCCTTTTTAAACTTACTCACCGTTCCCTTGATGGTTCTTGAATGGACTTAGAAGATAGAAGTCAGAGTATGAATATTGATACCATTACTGAAGGCCTCAATGATCTTTTTCCTCTCAACATTGCTCATTTGAGAAGACATAGTGGGGTTGACACAAAACGATTTTAACCTGTTCCCTTTCTAGCTAAATAACTCAAAGTGTTTTCAGTGATTCTTACGACAAATGGTGTCAAGATGGCTAAACGTCTTATCTGAAATCCTGGGGAAAAAAAACTCACTTAGTTTAATATTTTTATAAATATTAAATATTTGTTGGGATGGACGATTATCTCCTGCTGTTACACGATTTGAACAATTTTGCTGCTACACTCGGTATATATATATGTATGTGTGTGTGTGTGTGTTTAGATAGATAGATAGATAGATAGATAGATAGATAGATAGATATCGATATATATATATATATATATATATATATATATATATATATATATATATATATATATATATCGATATGCCATTTCAGAAATGTAGAAAAATGGTAATAGATTTAAGTCCTGAAAATTCATCACTAGAAAGTAACGTAATTTTTTATTTTTCTGGGTCCAAATATTAAGCAACCAGCGACGTCGAACAAGACGCGTGGTAATCTTTGAATTAGCAGACAATAAAATAAAATTTCTTAGATCTGAAATTTTGGAGGATCAACTTCAAAATATAACAACAATATTTATCCTTCCTTAAAAGGAATATTTACATTAGAAATTGATATTGAAATTGATACTGAAATTAGTTTTAAGTCGGTTGGTGTGGATATATTCACAATAAGGTTTGTAGTTTTGCATGTTTCGTTAACGAGCTTACTTTTGAGTATTTTAAAGTATTCCATTACAATTGCTTGTTTTATATCTGAAACTTGTAAGGTAGGCATGTTTCTTAAAAGTAAGACGGTCTCGGTATGAGTGTATTAAATTGATGAGTTTTTTCATCACTTTTTAAGTTTGGTATCCTTTGCCTTCTTCATAGTAGGTATCGTCCTGCGGTATATTTTGCATGTTGCTTGTATACTGCTTTGTATCCATTGTAACAACTGCGCCTCCTTTGTCTGCTTCTTTTGTAACAATATGTTTGTCCAATTTTAGGTCATTTAGTTGTTTCCACTGTTGTCTAGTGAAGTTGGACTTTGTGGCATTTACAGTTTGTCAAATGGGAAGTTAGATGTGTAAGTACAGAATTCATCAAGGGCTGCATTTTTACCTTTTGGGAGTTGATAATCTTGTTTTTTTACTAGCGATTTATCATTGCTTTCTTCTTCAAAGAATTGTTCTGCTAGCCTGAGTCTTCTACAGAATTCCGAAACATCATCGTTCATTTCTAGCTTCTTTGTTGAATTCATTCCAAGAGGGGATGCTTCCCTGATCACTACGATCGACATCTCTTCAAGGCTGGGGTCAATCGTTAACTATACTACATATCCCCATAAACTGCAGGTAATCCGGCCATTCTAACCCGTACATACGTTGTGAGGCAATGGATATCGGGGAGCCGAGTTCGAATTCCAGTCAAGTTGGTTACATTCACTTACGCACAAATATCCTTGGGGAAGGTATGTATCCGTCTCTTCTCCGGCAATCTATGAGTTGAATAGTAGAACAGACTGGGTCCTATAGCCTTATCTACCGCAGAAAGAATCGGTAACCGACTGCGGGGACAATTCTTCTGCCTAGTCAGTCATGGATCGAAAGAGGCATGATCGTCCAAGTGTGTATCAAGTATGGCAATTAACTGACTCAATATCAATTGCACTCAGCAAGTTACCATGTGTGTCTCATGTGCCTTATATAAGGGGAACTTTTAGTAAAAAAAAATAATAGTTATTCTAAGACAATGTCAATAAGCAACTAGAGAGGAAGATTTTGTTTCTCTGTTTTTCGAACGCCCAGCGTGCGATTCGGCGGTACAGCGTTGCTAGGGGCGGTTAAGAAAATCAGATAAGGTGGGCTTGTTTAGTTGTTTAGCTCAGAATACTAACAGAGGTTTCGTTCTATTTTCCGTCTCTCTTTTTATTCTACACTAAGTAACAAAAACGTAAAAGAACTAATAACAATAATAATAATAATAACAACAACAACAACAACAATAATAATAATAATAATAATAATAATAATAATAATAATAATAATAATAATGAACGAAAACTAAACTGAAAATTCCATTAATGGTTTTCAATGCAGAAGAAAAGTGGAGAAAGGCTTGCTTCCCGTAATGGAATAGTTGCTTAGTAAAGATTAACGGCCAGATCTTATTTCTTCAAAATAGACAATTCTTCTAAAGAATCATCATCATCATCATCATCATCATCATCATCATCATCATCATCATCATCATTATCATCATGACTGGGTGTGGTCGTCGCATCGTTGCGCAGCTGAAGGGCTGACAAACTGCCTCCATATATTTCAGTTGTTTGTCAATGTCTGAAGCCCTGTGACTGGCCTTCAAGTATAATCAGGGATGTTGTTAGCTCATTTGTTCTTCTTTCTCTAAGGCGGTCCCTTGTAGGATGTCGCTGAAAGCATTGTTGACTCATGACTTTCCCATACCATTTCTACTTCCTCTTCTTAGGAGCTTTTCCAACGAGCCCGCTTCTTGCCTGATGGTACCTTGCACTGCGCCATTTTGAAAACGGCTTATATAGATGCCACCTATGATTGTTATGAAGTATCGCATTTCTAATTCTGGAATTCTTCGATGTAATTCTGCTGATAATTTCCAAGATTTGCAGGCGTATAGAAAGATTCAGAAGGCCAATGCATTTATCGGATTTCACATTAAACTCGATCTTGTTCCCAGACGAATAAATGATTTTATGTAATAAATATTTTTTTTACAATTAAGATAGTATAGTTCTAATCATCAGTCCTATTACCGGATGTAGTCGTAGGGTCACTGGGTAACTAAACACCTGGCCAGATCCTTCCATATATCTCGGTTTCTTGCCAATATTGGAATCTCTGTGAGCCCATCTTGTCAGCCCATCTTTTTCTTTGTCAGCCTCTTCTTTTCTCTCAGGTGATAACTTGTAAGATGCGAAGTTTGTCGGCTTTTGGGACGAGGACGAGGCCATAACATTTTTCGTCTCGTCTGTATTTATGGAAATGGCCGTCATTCTTGTTTGATGGTTTTATCGCGTTACCCAAATTGCAAAGATCAACAAGTGTTTCAGCGTCATTTTGGAACCTGCTCACAATCCAAAGCTGAAACCTGTACGAAGTTTTCGAGATTTTGATCTCATATTAACCAAAAACAAGCCAGAAAATATTTTTCAACAGTTGGAATCCATCTGCATTGAAAGAAACAAAATTGATTGTTCACTCAGTAAAAAAAAAAAAAAACAAAAAAAAACGACAACGTCAGTTTAATTATGTGCCATGCGCGATACACGCTTAGGAGATCATGTATCTTTCGATACATGACTGACGAGGCAGATCTTTTTCCCGCAATAGGTTGCCATTTCTTTCTGCAGTAGACCAGTTGCCATCCAAGGCTATAGAACCCGGTCTGTCCTGTTATTTACCCATAGCTGGGGGGTAGAAGAAGAGGATTCATACCTTTCCCAAGAGTATTAGCACGTAAGTGGATGTAATGGATTCGACTGGAATTCGAACTCGGCTCTCCGATTCCTCAATCCGTGCCGCTATCCATTACTATGTCACCCACAACGTAGAGGTTTTCAATATTTAAAAAAAAATCTGAAAAATAAATGCTGTCCTGTTTGAAGTTATTTCATTCCTATGATAAATTCTTGTTAATCTCTTGAGAAATGATTCATTGTCAAGACCATTAAAAGATTAATATGTTTCCATTTTCGGACCGAGTCGTTTCCCCGATCAGGAGTGTTTCCTTTTTAGCTTTGGATGTGCAATAGTTTTAATGACTTAAATGAATGATTGATTCGTTTTCTACGGCTCATAAACCCTTTGGAGGTTATATAAAGCCAGAAAATATTTATAGATTGTAAGAATGTGTTTGGAGATAATAATGTTTTAGTGATACAATTCTTACTATTTAGCCCATAGGTGGGGAGAAGAGGTAGATTGATAGCTTTCTAAAGGGTATTTGCGCGTAAGTGAATATAACGAACGAACTGGATTTGAGAACTCGGCTCGCCTATTAAAAATTTCGAGCCATTACCCATTACACCACCAGTATATTCCCGCCTACAGCACCTCGTATATCCAAATGGTCAACCGTCTAGATACTGACCAAGCTCGACAACTTTAGTGATTGTGCGGAAAATAGTGATTAAACGTGATGTGACCTTAAATAAAGTGTAATACAAAGCAACTAGGAATGAGATATCAGGGAGCCAAAATCGAATTCTAGTTGTGTTCGTTACATTCACTTACCATCAAATAACCTCTTCCCCCCGGCTATGGGTTAAATATTATAACTGAGTCTGGAAAAATATTTTTATTTTCAAATACTTTCATAGTAACTGCTCCGAGGAGCTGCTTTCGCTGGTTCCCAAACTTCATGAATTTAAGCGTTCTACTAGGCTGGCATCTCGCTCACACCCTTTCACTGTCGAAACTGTTAAATGTAGCCGTCTCTTCTACTCCAATAGCTTCATGTCTCGCACCTCTCGCCTGTGGAACTCCCTCCGCTCTTCCTGTTTCCCTGATAGCTATAATCTCCAACTGTTCAAATGTAATGTCAATCGACGTCTCCAGATGCCCTGATCTATCCCCTATCCATCTCTTCATCCTTTCCTCTATCACTGTTAATGCAATATTCACTTGCGGAAAAAATACGAATTATTCGACCTTTCCAAAATATATTACGGTTTGGAATAAGCCATAAATAAATCAATGTTTGCAAGCCAGAATTTGTCGGTCATGTTTTCCCATGAGAATTTAAGTTAATTCCAATTTTTGTTATTTCACCCAAACTGAAATAAAAATAACGATAATATTTCCATCCCCATTACTAAAAAAAATAAATACGAAAAAAAAAGGTGATAATGAATGTGCAAATTTGTTCAGATAAAAAAAAATAATGGAAGGTAAAAATAAAATGCATAATATGCGAAACTGTCCAGAAACGATTTGTGGAGCTAATTCAGTTATTTAAAATATAAGTAGAAAGATTTCAACACAATAAATTTTCCAGAATATATTTCGATTGACCGGGTTATTAAAATTTTCCTAAAACAGTAAATTGACTGGTGTAGCGGAGCGTGGGGGTGAAGATGTGAAGAAATATCAGAAAAGGTTAAAATTTCCTGCTAGCCGGTCCAACTATATGAGAATGTTGGGGTTTAATTAAGTCCAAAGAAGACAAAGAAAACAAACAAGACCGATATACATGGGTAAACAAATACATATTGATAACAAAACAAGTTAAACAAAGACATGGACTGTTACATAGAGTTTGTATGGAGAAATTATGTGTGTGTCTTGTAAGTGTTCGTACGTACGTGTATTGTTCTTAACGCGTTCCCGGAATTTGGGAAACGCTGTATCTGTGAGAGGTCACATATTGGCCAAAGTGGAAAAGGAGAGATTTCACCTCGCCTCCGCGCGAGGTAGCGGCCCAAGGCCTGAGTCTAAAAAGAGAGAGAGGCGAAGGGTCAGCCAGTATTTATAGCCAGCGTAGAGAGAGAGACCCCTGTTGAAGGATTAAGGAAACTGAGGAGGAGCTAACTCCGACACTGGTACGTTACTTAACTAAGAGTTTTAAAAATTTATAAATGCGGCTGAAACACATTAAATCGAATGTCAAAAATGTGAAACAATAGACATTTATTATTACTAGGAAGAACCCATGAAAATCTCTGTTTTCCTATTTGAATTGTCTACTGAATCTTACTTCCTAAGTTAATGATTGAGTAACATCATGGCGAGCTCTACGACAATAAATCATCCGTAGAAATTCTCCTATCGCATCGTTAAATATTTGAGCTTAACGACTTTACCAACGTATTGCAATAACAGTAAGAAATATTAATGTTGGACGTCACTTTAAGAATTGGGTACGAATGAAAAGATTTGAAATTAACAAACGTTTCCATTTCGCTGAAACACGTTAAACCCTTCTGTCTTCACTTCTTTTTCTGTTTCTTTTTTTTTTTTTTCTCACTAAAACCAACTAGTGTCTTTTCCCTGCGATCAAAATAGAACAGTTCATTATTTCTTAAGTACTGACCAGGCGTAACGGTCGTGCAAACTTAGCAAGAGAGTGGTAAGCACAATTATAATAGGATTCGTCATGAATTTAAATTAAAGACCAAGCTCGACGTTGCTTAACCTCGGCGGTTTTCAACGCTATAAAAACTTGACATGTTTGAAAAAAAAAACAGGCCCTTGAAGTGAGTAATCGGCTTCTTTTTTCCTTTTTTTTCTTTTCTTTTTGGCATGAGTATTTCGATATTTTTTAAACTTTTCACGTTTAACAAGGTAATATAGCTACTAAGACGTAAAGGGTTATTAACTGTTAGAGAATATGAAAAAAAAACACGATTCAGGAGACAGAACAAACAAAAATAGCAGAACTAAGAAAACAGAAGATAACCATTGACATTGTATTTAAAGATTTTTCCACAAGCGAGAAGTGTGATAGAATTGTAAAATGATGAGACCACGCCGACAATCTCGTAGTGCGCTTAAATTCATAAATCTAAGTGCACAGAGGAAAGTTCATCAAAACAGTTATCTTGAAACTATCTAAAGAAAAGCAACGGGGAAGGTACGTTATGGCCGTAAGTTTGGTTTGGTTTGTTTTGTTTTACGGGATATCAATCTCAATGGGTTATTTAAAGCCGACAATTTTATTCCTGGTAATATTTTTTCCTTCAAAAAAATCTATTTCTGGTAATATTATTTCTTCAAAATGTATCGCTGGCAATATTTTTTTCTTCAAAAATCTACTTCTGGTAATATTATTTCTTCAAAATTTATCGCTGGTAATATTTTTTCTTTCAAAAAAATCTATTTCTGGTAATTTTATTTCTTCAAAATTTATCGCTGGTAATATTTTTTCCTTCAAAAACATCTATTTCTGGTTAATATTTTTTTCCAAAAGTATATTGCCGGTAATAACACATTACTGGTAGTATTTTTTTTTCAAAAATTTATTGCTGGTAATAATTTTTCCAAAGTATTTCTGCTATTAAAACCTATTTTTACACTTTCATAGTGTTTTGACTCCAATTTGGGGGTTAACTATTTGCCCATGGCTGGGACCCTAACAGGTGCTACCACCTCGAGTCAGGGTGGACCTGGGAACATAAGCAATTAAGAGGTGGTTACATGCTCCTCAAAACCTCCTGATCAGAGGCCTTGCTGTCGGATATAGTTTATCGTCTTACCCAGGACGCGGATGAAGTTTACCGTCATACCCAGGCCGGATGGCCATAAAAAAGGGACTGAAACTGAGATGGCAGGTCGGGACCAATAATATTGCAGTTTCTTATTTGGATTTTAGCAGGATCACCAGACCAGATGTGACAACTATATTCAACGAAAGGACGATCTGTAGACTGATAAATATGTCAGACAGATTCCACCGTGAAATATTGTCTAGCATGACACTGTGAATCAACTTTCCAAGTATCAGACCTAGCAGTTGATTCAATATCATCTTTACATTTCATGCTAGCAGAAAACATTAATCTGAGGAGGCGCAGTGAGTCACTCTCTCTCTCTCTCTCTGAGATTAGCACCAGCCATGTTGATCGAAGGCAGAAAGGTTCCTCTTAGATGATTAAAAGAGTACAGTCTCGTTTTGGAAACTGAATCTTTTGATGTAATCATTTATGCACTTAGCCATACTAAGGCCTCTTCATTCATTCCTTGTTCAGACTTTTACCAACTCTGTTTTTCGTCCGTTTTATATAAAATACGTTCTTCCTTCCTTGCCACAATTTCTGTTTATTTCATCTCAAGCGATCCATTCTTCTTAGATTCTATACACCATGTCTCCTGACAATGCTTATTCAGTTCCCGACTTCCATAGTTAATATAAAAATGACTCCAACTTGACACTGACGTTTGTTTTGGAGCAGATTTTTGGTTTGTTCTAGATTGAAACCTTGCATCATTCATTGACGACTCATACTTTGTTGAAGGCGTTTATCCCCAAATGAATGCATTAAAGATGGAATTAAATTGTACTTTCGTTATATTATGCTCCATAAATTCCAGAAAGGAGTAAATTGCGACAAAAAAACATTCGGAGGGTTTATTTGGATCGCGTTCCAGTTCTCCAGACGGTCACAAGTGGTTTAGTAGATTTCGTTAAGGTTATTTTAAACTAAACGATCAACCACACTCCGGGTGAACTTCCGATGTCGATGAAGAGTCTCTGCTTGCCATAGTTAAGAATAAATCGAAGATTTCGTCGGAAAAGATCGCTAAGAGTTTGAAAATCGATATCTCAACTGCCTTTCCCCATCTGAAGAAACTTGGGTTCAAGAAAAACGGCCAATTTTGGCAATCGAGACAGCGTCATTTTCCATAACGACGATCTAAAAACCACATGTTGCAAAATAGACCTTGCAGAAGCTTAAAGAATCCAATGAGAAAATCTCTACCGCCCACCGTAGTCTGCTGACCTGGCTCCTTTGGATTATCATTTGTTACAGTTTCTACAAAACAATTTAAATGACAAAAAACACGAAATTTCTACGAAATTGGCATAATCAATGTTGAATGATGGCAGAGAGTTGCTAAAGCAATACGAGACAATGTACTTTACTAGTAAATATTTTTTGTATCTAAAATTTTGTTTTTATTTTTCTAACTGGGCACAAACTTTTGTAATGATCTAATATACTTGAGAGATTTTCATTTTTGTCAATGTCGTAAATACGATAGTAATGCCATTCTGTAGCTAACTGAGATGCCGCTGATGAAACTTGACCAAAATTAATTTTTCTTTTTCAAGTATAGTTCTAACTAAATATGTCCTATAATAATTGTATCTATAATGTATGAAATGAGTATGCCAATGTAATAATCATTATGGGACAGAGGTAATATTAATTAAGAGGACTGAAACGCTTAATAATATTAAGGTAATCTTCTACTTCTTCTTCTTTTTCTTCTGCTTTCTTCTTCTTCTTCTTCTTCTTCTTCTACTTCTTCTTCTTCTTCTCCTTCTTCTTCTTCTTCTTCTTCTTCTTCTGCTTTCTTCTTCTTCTTCTTCTTCTTCTTCTTCTGCTTTCTTCTTCTTCTTCTTCTTCTCCTTCTTCTTCTTCTTCTTCTCCTTCTTCTTCTTCTTCTTCTGCTTTCTTCTTCTTCTTCTTCTTCTCCTTCTTCTTCTTCTTCTTCTTCTTCTTCTTCTTCTTCTTCCTCTGCTTTCTTCTTCTTCTTCTTCTTCTTCTTCTTCTTCTGCTTTCTTCTTCTTCTTCTTCTTCTTCTGCTTTCTTCTTCTTCTTCTTCTTCTCCTTCTTCTTCTTCTTCTTCATCTTCTTCTGCTTTCTTCTTCTTCTTCTTCTTCTTCTCCTTCTTCTGCTTTCTTCTTCTTCTTCTTCTTCTTCTTCTTCTTCTTCTTCTTCTTCTTCTTCTTCTTCTTGCCCTATCAACACTTTTTTGTCTTTTAAACTTCCAATTTTTATACTGTCCTTTTCTCCCTTTTAATTCCCAAACAATTCTTCTTCCTTGCCCTTTTTCCTTTTTTCCTTCAGTTGTGTTTCACTCCTTCATTGCATACTTTCAGCACAACCAGAGTTACCCTCTTTCTTTCTAACATGAAGACAGCTCTTCTTTTATCGAGGCTTCCCTCTTTGTAGCATGAAAACAGCTTTTTTTTATAGATCCGTCCCTTTTTGCAACATGAAGAGACCTCTTCTTTTGTCGATCCTTCCCTCTTTGTAACATGAAGACAGCTCTTCTTTTATCTATTCTTCCATATTTGCAACACGAAGAGACCTCTTTTTTATCGATCCTTCCGTTTTTGCAATGTGAAGACAGCTCTTATTTGATCGATCCTTCCAATTTTACAACATGATGAGAGCTTTTCTTTTATTGATCCTTGTTCCTTTGCAGCGAAGACAGCTCTTCTTTTATCGATACTTCCCTCTTTGCAACAGGAAGACAACTCTTCTTTTACCAATACTTCCTTCTTTGTAACATGAAGGTAGCTCTTCTTTTATCGATCCTTCGCTTTTTGCAACATGAAGAGAGCTCTCCTTTTATCGATCCTTCCCTCTTTGGGACCCCTAGTGAGAATTGATCTCACTATTCACTCATAATTGTTTTAACAAGAAAAACTTTCTTACCATTGCACCACGTCGAGGTGCCGTTGTCAACTGATTCTATGCTGTGGCATTTTTTAGCTCAAGAATCAGACAATGTTTCTGCAAGTTATCATGATAAAATCTTTTCTTATTCCATCAACATTATGCTTAGTTTACCTTATCAGTATTAAATCAGCATCATATTTATTTGTTTGTTTTTTTCTTCCCCTTCCAGAAAAATTGCAAATCCTTTTCTCTGTAATTATCTGTTCATCCCCACGAATCATTTCTCTTTCGTTCTCAACTGAGTTTCGGGGCCTATGAGTTAACTAAAATAACTTCACCAACGAAAATTTGCGTTTTGCTTAATTAATATCTTCGTCTCACCAGTTGATCCAGTTTTTCATTTTTTTTCTGGCTGGGGTGGTAGCGGTGTGGCGTGGGGGTCGTAACAAAAATGTAAAAGTAAACGAAAAACGAAAAAAATGATTGCTTAGTTCCACGTCTTTGATTTCCCTCGAGAATATTCCGTAATTTCCTTGTTTTTATTTTTATTTTTTTCCTTCTTCTGGATGAAAAAGAAAATATCCAGGTTATTCTTCGAATTCGCGCGTTATTTTTCTTGGAACATTAAGTTCTTTTGATTACTTCATTTTTAATGGCTAAATGCCAACATATACAATGTTACACTTTGCCAAACATATATATATATATATATATATATATATATATATATATATATATATATATATATATATATATATATATATATATATATATATATATATATATATATATATATATATATATTAATATATATATATATATATATATATATATTAATATATATATATATATATATATATATTAATATATATATATATATATATTATAAACTGTTACATGCAAGTTACCGCGAAAAAATGCATACTTGATTTGACGTTTAAAGACGTCTCCTATTGGCGCCATGAGGTGGTCCAGTGGTTACCAAACTTGTCTCGCTACAACAATTACGACTGAGTTGTGAGTTCGATCCTCACTGGGCGCCCCATACTTTCGGCCTTTTTCCGCATCTAAGCTACGCTTGTAAAATCACTAAAGGAATCTTCTCATCCGGTTAGCAATGGCGCAAATAAAAGTTTGATTACTATCGTTGTTAACCGCCTGACGAGACGTTTTTAGACGTCGAAGAAAATATGGTCCACACCTGCATGAGCTGCAATAATAGCCAACAAAAAAACATTATTTTCGTGGTAAATGTTGGTTTTATTTCCCGAGCGCTAAATATCCCTTAAAATCTTTCAAAATCGTCATAATTCCGTGCACATGTACATGCTGAACTTGAATTAACAATTAAATTATGAAGAAACCTTACCGTTTTGGTATATATATATATATATATATCTCGAACATTCAAGCCGGTAAATGTTATATATATATATATATATATATATATATATATATATATATATATATATATATATATATATATATATATGCAGGTATTCATGAAAAATAGGAAAGAACAAGTTAGGTAAATAATCCGGTGTTCCTTAGTATTTTTGCTTTTATTTTCAAAAAGACAGTGCTCCATACAGAAGTAGAGCTTATATTATAATACTTTTTGTTTTTAAAAATATGATTCCTTCACTACATAAGAGTTCTCATGTTTCAAAAGCGACAGCCGAGACCCCTAACATAATTTTTTGAAGTTATGTTGAGTTAAGGTGCCTGGACCCGCTTCCTTGTCAAGCGAGAATTTGGGAATAAGCTATCTTTTGGTTAGCGCGTGTTTATAAGTGCGGTCTCTTGGAACATTAGTTGCTAGGATCTCATTGGAACATTAGTTGCTATGGAAACGGCTAGTG
This sequence comes from Acanthosepion esculentum, assembly GCA_964036315.1. NCBI lineage: Eukaryota > Metazoa > Mollusca > Cephalopoda > Sepiida > Sepiidae > Acanthosepion > Acanthosepion esculentum. The sequence goes on from OZ038512.1 coordinate 39,776,455, forward strand.
TCGGCCATTTTGGTTAGGTGGTTCAAAGAGCTAAGAATTCATTTTTATCTACAGACCAGTCCCCTTCGAAAAATGTATGTCAAGTTACAATCGGGAGTCTATTTCAAGAGTGATAGTAGGTTAAGCTGGTCAAACGGCGATTTTTTATGGCTTTGCCGCGGGTCGTTAAGTATCGAGAAGGTTGTGTTTCATTATTATCTATTTAATCTGTTTATTTATTTGTTTATTCACATGTTTTTTTTAAAATTTAACAAAGGGTTTTTCTCAATAATTATTGGGCTGAGCTTGTAAGGCTTTTAAACTATCGACTTTATTTGTTTATATCTATTTATTAATTATTTAATGTGAAAATCTGTTGATGTCGACAGAAAACCGTTAACTCATGTCTGTGGTTTAATAACTTTTTACTTATATATATATATATATATATATATATATATATATATATATATATATATATATATATATATATATAGCCGTGAGTAAATAATAAAAATAGATATTACCAACCGTATATACTAGCGTTAGCGTGCATACAGAGGTAAGGAAATATATTTACTTAAATTTACTAAAGGTGTAAACATAACAGTGGTCAATAGACACACACACACGCACGCACATATGACAGCATATTATGAAATAGATTAAGTCCGACAATTATTTAATATATTTTCTGTTTATACATTATTTTTATAGATATAATTTATTTAATTTTATTTTTAGGCCTTAATCCTTTTCACAATATGTTGTCATTGTTTACGTTAAGATATGTTTCCTGAGCGAAAATGATCGATCGAAAAAAGTCGTCGAACGTGTGTGTCTATAAAAAGGAATTCGGACTTTGCTAACTAGACGCTTCTCCGTAACTGAATGGTTAACAGCACGTCAGTTCAAATGACGGTTCCTCATTAGGGCTTCAGGTTCGATTCCTGTCGGAGAAGCCCATATTTTCTACGAAATTTCTCGAACATTCAGGCCGGTAAATGTAATTATTACTGTTTAATAAAAAAAAAACAGAGCATTTACTTAAATAAATTATATCTATAAAAATAACGTAAAAGCAGAAAATATATTTCATATGTTATCATTTTTTACGTTAAGGTATATTTCGATCGAGAAAAATCGTCGAAGATTGAGCGTTTATAAACATAAATTCGGACTTTGCTAACCAGATGCTTCTCTATAGCTGAATGGTTAACATTTACGTTACAGGTTCGATTCCTGTCGGAGACAGCATATTTTCTACGAAACTTCTCGAACGTTCAGGCCGCTAAATGTAATTAATACTGTTTAATTAAAAAAAAACATAGCATTTACTTAAATAAATTGTATCTATCAAAATAACGTATCAACAGAATATATATATATATATATATATATATATATATATATATATATATATATATATATATATATATGAAAGATGAGAGAGACAAAATATAGAGTCTTTTAATCAGACCTACATGCGATAAAAAACAAACTTTTATTTACCTTCCTATTTCTATTTCTATCAATCTGGTCAGGGGATCGACGTCCTATATTCTGAGATTCTTTGTGCGATCAAAGGTTAAGCTCACATTTGATATTTTTTTATCAATATATTCAACGCGTACAAGTACTATAGTACGACTTTTTTTAATACAAACAAAATGTTATCAGAACACCAAACACTGACTGCAATCGAATGAGACAAAAAAATCTCAATCAATAAAACTCGCTGAACAGAGAAAGATATTAGGAGAATATAAACTTCGTAAGCTAATTATAGCCTGAGATAGATAGATAGATAGATAGATAGATAGATAGATAGATAGATAGATAGATAGATATCAGCAAATCAAAATAGGCAATATGACACAGTTCTGAAGAGGCAAACACAGAAATATTAATGGATCGATGTCTAAGAACATATTGAGATAGATAGGGTGAATTAAACAGATACATTCAGATCAATTGACCGATTTGTCTATAGAAAAAGGTCAATTGATTGCCAAATTCTTTAGACCATGATCGATAACATTACACATTTTCAGTCGCCCTTTCGTTAAACATTTTACGTATAAATCTGGCGTGACGAACATAAATAACAAATGTTAATGTAAAAAGGGATCCGGATAATTTCTTATAGTAATGTTTTGTTTTCTATCTATAAAAGGCAGGATGTATGTGTGTGTGTGTGTGTGTGTGTGTGTGTGTGTGTGTGTGTGTGTGTGTGTGTGTGTGTGTGTGTGTGTAACGAATGCACGGCCGCAATTTTCGACGGATTTGCACCAAAATATACATGCACATGCTCTAAGTTAGTAATAAGGCCACAACCGACTTTGCATTTCGCAACTCCCATCGATAGTGGAAATAATCGATTTTTTCATGCTTCTACTGTAGTTTTCATGTAGTTTGCGGCCATTTTCTACTGGCCAGAGTGAGAGCCTATAGCTGGCTGTCACGAATAGGCAGGAAGATTCTATTGGCCAGCCTGAGAGCCAACAGCTGACTGACACAAATGTTAACTAGCATGCTAGCATGCCAAAAAATCGATAGATGTATTCGTCACAAATGGGAAACATTTAAATATGCATGGCACTTTACTCCAATTGGCTCATTCGCTTGCTTAAACTCAACGTTGATTCTGATTCCGCAGAACTGGGTTCGGCGTGAAAAAATATTTGTTGTTAAAATTCTTTGTTCATTCGGTTTTTCCAGTTACGAGTCCTTTTTTAAAGCTGATCGTTTTGTGTTCATTTTGTTTAGTTCTTTTTTCGTAACAGATTTAATGTTTAGTATAGAGCTTAGAAAAAATTTGCACTGTGCGATAGGCAAGAAGTAAGGCATGTAGCAACATCAACACGGCAAAGGGCACTCCTTTAAAGGCAACGAAGGGCAAAAAAGTCAAGTGATAACGATTACTGTATGAGTCGTACGATTTTTGAATCAAGCACGGGCAACGCCGGGCCATGCTGCTAGTATGATATAAATCCACTGTAAACACCGGTTTTCATTTTATCCCGGTAGTATTGTTGTCACATATGGTCTAGTGCTCCCGGTGTAAGACTCGAGGTCCTCGACAAAATCCAGGGACGAATATGCAAGACCTATCGCTATCCCAGATAGATTCTTAAAGCTATGTTTAATCGTGTTTCATACAGCATATTCGCTTTCTTAGCAAGACTATTACCAAGTTATAATGCGATATATTTGAAAACAGCCGCTGCAAAAACAGAAAAACAATAGCGCTAAGAATCTAAATGAAGTCGCTTAGGTTGTGTATGTAGAACAAATCGGACGCTATTAATTTAAAATTAAGCGTCTCTTTGGCTTTTGTCTCGGTCTATAATTATAACTGACTATTCTATCCCGGTAGTATTGCTATTATATTTGTTCTGGTGCTCCCGCTGTACGTCTCGAGGTCCTCGACAAAATCCAGAGATGAATATGCAAAATGATAGGTCCTGATCTGGCATCTAGTCTACAATCGCTATCCCAGAGACGTGCTGTGGCCTTCTTCTGTCCCTTCTACACATATTTTTATGACAATTGTTCCGATTAGTTACTATCGCTGGTTCCTCAACTACATGAATTTAAGTAAGCTATCAAGCTGCCATCTTGGTTCCACCCTTTCACTGACAAAACGGTTAAATGTAACCGTCTCTTCTACTCAAACACCTTCTTCTCCTGGCTAAGACGTTAAACTATATCCGCGTTCTGGGTAAGACGTTAAACTAAATCCGCGTCCTAGGTAAGACGTTAAACTACATCTGTGTCCTGGGTAAGACGATAAACTACATCCAGCAGCAGGGCCTCTGATGAGGAGGTTTGAGGAGCGTGGAACCACCTCTTAATTGCTGGTGTTCCCAGGTACACCCTGACCCAGGGTGGTAGCACGTGTTAGGATCCCAGCTATAAGCAAATAGTTCATTATTACCAGCAATACTTTTTGGAAAAAAATTATTACCAGCAATACAATTTTGAAGGAAAAAATATTGCCAGAAACAGATTTTTGACAAAACAAAATATTACCAGCAATAGAAAATGTCGGCATTAAATAACCCATTGAGCTTGATATGCCGTAAAACAAAAAGACCTGAAGTCTAAACTAAAGAAAAATAAAAAATAATTACGGTGTAAACATGGAAGACTTTAAGGCAACCATATTGGAACTAATGAAAATGCAATTAGAGAGGCAACAGAAAAACGAAGAGAAGTATCTTGAACTACAAGAATTACTACTACGGACAGTAACAAATAAAGGGCAAAATTCCGGCAATGAAGCGGCATTCTCGCAAAATGCTATATGGAGCTCTATCAAAGACTTCACTTATGCACCGGACGAAGACAAAACCTTCGCTGATTACTTCAGAAGATATGAAGATTCATATGTGTTTGATTGCGGGAATTGGTCAGACGCAAAAAAGTACGTCTACTACTGAGCAAACTAGAGTCAAGGGAATACACTAAATTCGTAGATACATCCTACGAGGAAAACGAATGAGTTGACTTTCAAGGAAGCCGTGAAACTTTTAACGGAATTATTTAGTCCGAACACTTCACTATTCCACAAAAGGTGGAAATGTTTAAATCTAACAAAAAAGGATAGCGAAGACTATATAACATTCGCTTCCATAGTAATCAAACACTGCGATGACTTTAAGTTATCTGAACTCAGCCCGGACAATTTTAAATGTTTGATATTCGTTCAAGGCCTGGTTTCGACTAAAGATGCGCAGATCAGACGGAGAATTCTAACAAAACTTGGGAGTGAACCAGACTTGACGCTACAAAAATTGGCTGAGGACTGTCAGAGATCTATAAGCGTAAATAAGGACTCGAAAGATATAGAAGAGTCTGGCATCGCTTACATACGAAAAGTACAACGACAAACACGTTTTTCCCACCTCAAAAACAAATCAAACAAATTATTGTACTACAAAATATCAAATGAAATTTCAGACGAAACTACCGCCCAGTCCATGCTATCGCTGTGGGACTTTGCATTGGTACAAGGATTGTCCATACCGCTATAAGACTTGTCTGCCGTTCAATAAAGTGGGACATAAAAGTTCTCATTGTAGAACAAAGAAAGAAAGTAAAAGGCGAGTAAGAGACACTAGAACTGACCAGGCGGACGCGATAAATATATGAAAGTAGAAATGTTAAACAAAAAAATCAGACTACAATTAGATTCCGGATCAGATTTAACCATTATTAATTTACAGACGTGGAAGTATTTAAACAAACCGACCATGTTGAGAACAGATAAAATAGACAGGTCGGTAACAGGCAGAAGAATCAAATTTGAGGGCGAAGTTATCACAAGTGTGACATTCAACGGAATGACCAAAAAATTAAAAATGTATGTCCTAAAATATACGGAAAATTTATTTGGAACTGACTGGATGCAGAAATTTGACCTCTGGGATTTACCGATAAATGCATTCTGCCAAAAAGTGAAAAGTTTATCGACCGATGCAGAGAAATTAAAGGAAAGTTTCCCCGAACTATGTTCAGCCGGCATCGGGAGATGTAAAACAATGGCGGCAAAAATAGAACTAAAAGAAAATGTACAACCGATTTTCAAGAAGAAATGAAATGTACCTTTTGCCTCATTAAAAAAATCAACCAAGATAGGATAGACTCGTGAAAACCAGTATATTGACAAAGGTAGAATATAGTCAATGGGTCGCACCTACGGTTTACGTGAAAAAGAAATCGGGTGAGAAATGAGTATGCGCTGATTTCTCGACGGGATTGAATGCAGCGATTAAGGATTATCCCTATCCTCTCCCTAGTCCAGAGGAAGTTTTCACAAAATTGAACGGAGGAAAATTTTTCTCAAAAATAGACTTGAGCGAAGCATACCTACAAGTACCATTAGATGAGGAAAGTTCGAGGTTGTTGTGCATAAACACACATAAAGGGTTATATAAGTTCCAGAGACTACCATTTGGGATCAAGGTCGCGCCGGCGATATTTCAGCAAATAATGGACACTAAGCAAGACGGACTGGATTTCATGATCGCATACCTTGATGACATCCTGATAAATAGCAAAAATACTGAACAACACTGGGAACACGTTCAAGAGGTTTTCAGGAAGATACAAAACTACGGTTTTGAGGTAAAGAAAATAAATGTGACTTCTTTATGAAGGGGGTAAAATATCTGGGCCATATTATTGACGAAGAAGGAAGAAGACCAGACCCAGAAAGGGCCACGGCAATAAAAAAAATGCCGGCTCCAAAAAATTTAGCCAAGCTAAAAAGATTCTTGGGCTTAGTATATTATTATCAAGAATATATTCCTAACATGCACAAATTACGCGCACCCCTAAACGAACTGTTAAAGAAGGAAAACGTTTGGCAATGGTCAGATAAATGTCAGAAAACGTTCGACAAAATCATTAAAACTCTAACAGCAGATTTATTTTTAGGGCATTATGACCCAAAATTGGAAATAATAGTCGCGAGTGACGCGAGTGCCTATGGTGTTAGGGCATGTATACTTCATAAAATGCCGGATGGCACACTAAAACCCATCGCGCATTCATCAAGAACATTGCTACCAGCCGAGCAAAATTACCCTCAAATCGAAAAAGAAGTGCTGGGGATTATTTTTGCGGTTACGAGATTCCGCAGATATAGTTACGGTAGATTTTTCACCTTACAGACGGACCACAAGCCCTTATTGACAATATTTGGATCAAAGAAAGGTCTACCTGTCTACACTGCGGATAGATTGCTAAGATGGGGTACAATTTTATTGAACTATAACTTTATATTGGAGTATCTTCCATCAAACAAAATCGGGCATGCAGATGGATTTTCGAGACTAATACCAATGAAAACGGAGCCATTAGAAGATTCCGTAATTGCAGCTCTACGACATGAGGAAGATAGAACATCATTATGTAGTACAATTCAAAACCTCCCCGTCACATTACAGGAAATAAGAAATGAACCAGTGACTGACGAATTTATAAAGGAAACGAAAACAAAAATTGCAGGAAAAAATAAGCATGTATCAGACAGTTTTTCGTTATGTGATAATGTTCTACTATATAATGAAAGGGTAGTAATCCCGAAAACCCTACAAAGGCGAATCCTCAAGGATTTTCACATGAGTCACCAATGAAAGAACAGAATGAAATCCTTAATGCGAAGTTACGTATACTGGCCAAACATGGATCAAGATATTACACATATGGTGGAAAAATGCAAGGATTGTTCCTTAGCAGCCAAAGCACCGCCGATCATCCATAAGCCTGGCCTAAGACAGATCGACCGTGGTCGAGAATCCATGTAGATTTCCCAGGTCCATTAGATGGTTTTTACTATTTGATTATAGTAGAGAGTTACAGCAAATGGCCAGAAGTATTTCGTTGTAGAAAATCTACTTCTGAGACTACCATAAATTGCCTTCACGAGCTGTTTGCTCGTTTCGGAGTGGTTGATTGTCTAGTCACCGATAATGGGACACAATTTACATCTGCGGATTTCCAAGAATTCTGTGAAACTTTTTAGGTAAAACACATCAAATCCCCGCCATATCACCCAAGATCAAACCGGCAAGCGGAGAGATTTGTAGATACACTAAAATGTGCACCAAGGAAAGCTTATGACGTACCAAAAGAAAAGGCTTTACAACAATTCTTGCAAGTATATAGAATTACACCGAACAGTACTACGCCATCGGCATTATCACCACGGAAGTGATGTACGCCCGAAAAATTAGATCGGTATTCGACAAATTACTCTACCAAAACAGACAAAGCATTCACCAACGTCGTTCGTACCAAAAAGAAAATTTAACCCAGGGGAGTAAGTTTTTTTTAAATGTACAAAAACAATACATCCTACTGGGAGAAAGGTACAATAGAGAAACGAATCGGGAAGGTCGTTTACATTAATTCAGAGTCACAAGTTCTTGTATAAAAGGCACTTAAATCAAATCAGAAAGAGGCTGTTAGAGGATTATAACGGTCCACCTCAGGAAGAGGAAGAAGTGATGGACACACTATTCGACACATTCAATATGCAAAGGCCTCAAGCAATTTCAGAATCACGGAAATCAAACAGAAAAAGAAAATTTACAGAGCCCTTGATGATTAATCCGAAGAGGAAAAAATATTAAAGACCCCCTACGAGGTAAAAACTTTGGGAGGGGGGTGTTATGGGAACTTACCTATAACGACTGAAAGAAATCTTCCTGACACTATAAATACTGCGCCTCTCAAGAGAGACGTAGAACGAGTTGAAACGGAATCGAGTCGAGCCAATAGTAGTTCACTCCAAACCAGACTGACAGTCATACTAACACCTTCAGCATCCTCTATTATTATTCTGTATAATATATCTTTGTTATTTCTACTCTTGTGTTCCTGTTGTTCTTCCTTGATCCTAACCTTGGACCATAACAGTGGCGACGAGGATATTGGACCATAACAAAAAATCAAACAAATCTAAACAAAAAAATACATATTCTATTGATACGAATCTATCCTAAAAATGTTGTCAGCATTAAATAACCCATTGAGCTTGATATGCTGTAAAACAATCTAAACCAAACCAATCTAAACCAAAGAATACATATTCTATTCATACGAATCTATCCTAAAAATGTTGTCAGCATTAAATAACCCATTGAGGTTGATATGCTGTAAAACAATCTAAACCAAACCAATCTAAACCAAAGAATACATATTTTATTCATACGAATCTATTCTAAAAATGTTGTCAGCATTAAATAACCGATTGAGGCTGATATGCCGTAAAACAAAATAAACCAAACCGATTTGTTCTTCATACACAACCTAAGTGACTTCATTCAGATTCTTAACGCTATTGTTTTTCTGTTTTTGTCGCAGTTGTTTTCAAATACATCGCATTATAACTTGGTAATAGTTCTGTTAAGAAAGGGAATATTCCGTATGAAACTCGATAAAAACAGCTTTCAGAATATCAAATTAATTAAGATCAATATACTTACCCCATAATGATTTATTTTCTATTTTAATTAGAACAGCATTTAAGTTACTTCTCAGTTTACCTTATCGTATGCAATCAATTTTTTATCAGTGTCTCTCACTTGCCAAAAACACGACACAAATCTCTATGGAGCTGGAAAAGTAAGGCAAGGACAGTTTCATATCAAATGTGTTTAGATTATTTTTCACGATTTTTTTCTACACCTCATAAAGGAAGTACTACCTTTACGATCAAATAAATGTGCAAACGCCAAAACACTAATTTCTGTCTGAAATTCTGGGATGAGGCGTTATCATTATTTACACTATTTATATTCGTACTATTGTCCTCATCTTTATTGTTATTATCACAACGTTTCGGCCGTTATGCCCTTCAGCCTTCATCAGGATCATATTCATCTGGGCAAGTTACATGGAATTCTAAACCGAACCCTTTTGTTTAATCTATGGGAATAGACTTGTCTGCAACGGTGAGGCAATAACTTATCAGTGCTATAAACAAGACCAAGACGTTAACTGTAGACATAGTCAGTGTGTCCTGTGTGTGATGGAAGGCTGGAGTTTTATTCGTTTCAATGTACATTTTTGCCCTTGGTATTAACAGTCAATCGAATGAATGAAGCAGACACAGGTGGAAAACTAATGATATTTTTATAATTTTAAATTTAGAATAATTGAATTCGATTTCTTGTTATATTTTTACATAATTGTCAATCCTTTTCTTTCAGTTCATCCGAATTATGCTTTTGTGTTGATTCGCTCATCCAATCAGCCAAGCTTTTCTTTCTCGGTTACTGAAACGGAGAAATTACGAGGAAGCATATAATGCCAATTAATTAATTAATTGATGCTTTGGTAAATATATCTTTATCTGTACAATAAATAGATTTTAATATATATGTGTGTGTGTGTGTGTGTGTGTGTGTGTGTGTGTGTGTGTGTGTGTGTGTGTGTGTGTGTGTGTGTGTGTGTGTGAGGTGTGTGTGATAGAAATTATTAGGAGGATTTGAGATAATTATAATTAAGTAATTCATCGAGTCTAGAAGAAACCTCAACGGAATGCAGAAAGCACTGGACGGCCGTTTCATGCTATACTTGGGACTCATCACCAGTGCGCATGCACTATCGAGAATTGAAGCCCGGACAGTTACGTTAATATACGGACTGCTATTCTCTATACTATTTCACTATACTGATTACTATTCGAACCAATACAATCGAGAAAGTACTGTTAGTGCGAGTGATATTCGAAGGCGTCTGACACCAGCATTGTTCAAAGGTGTTACTATAATTGTATCTGCGATTACAATGCCTCTACTACAACCAGCATTGCGAAAGTGACAACGAGTATTCGTTTTCCATTACAAAAATGTCAAATGAGTGTTTTTGACATCACAAAACATTTACATTTTACTTAGTACAATAAACATCTGCCAGTGAAGAATCAAAATTTCACCCTTTCTTACTTCAAATAATTGATGTATTTTTCAAGGTGTCACACGCTGAAAACTTCAATTGGACTGGAATTATACTATGATAATTTCCCTTTCGAATGACAGCAAAAATATCTAAATATTCTACATATATATAAACGTCGGGCATTTTTCCGTCCGGCAGTTATCCCTATCGGGCATTTTTTCCGTCTGGCAGTTATCCATATCTGGCATTTTTTCCGTCTGGCAGTTATCCCTATCGGGCATTTTTTCCGTCTGGCAGTTATCACTATAGCCAATTTTCCCGTCCGGTAGTTATCCCTCGTGAGCATTTTTCTGTCCAGCAGTTACCCCTATCGGGCATTTTTCCGTCTGACAGTTATCCCTATAGATAATTTTCCCGTTCGGCAGTTATCCCTATCGGGTATTTTCCCGTTCGGCAGTTATCCCTATCGGACATTATTCCTTCGAGCCTTTATCGAGCAGTCGTCAGTTGAGCAGTTATCCGTCGGGCAGTTATCCGTTGGGCTTTTGTCAGTCGGGTAATTCTAGAATTTCAACTGTAAAATAATGAGTTCTTGTCGCCAATTTAGTACTGGGCTTAAATTCATTAAGTCTAGGTACCATAGAGAAAATTTCACCAAAACAATGACTGTAAAATCATTTATAGTAAAAGGGACAGAGAAGCTACATTGCAGCAGTGGGGAAGTGACTGAAGCCGAGGTCTTAGGTTAGGGCAAATAACATTACAGATTCTTCTTTGGATTTTATCACAGATTTCTAATATATAGCAGAAGCACGAGGCCAAAATGTGGCAGCAATATTCAAAACAAAGACGAATGGTAAACTTATAAATATGTAAGATATATTCTATGGAAAAAATATTTTCTAGCATGACACAGTGAACCAACTTTCCTAGCAACAAACATTATTTATAAAAAAAAAAAATATGTCACAGAGGAGATACATTACGGAGCTGAGAAAGGGACTGAAGCCTAGAGTCCCAGGTTAGGACCAACTAATATTGCATATTCTTCTCTGGGTTTTATCAAAAATCCCTAAATATATAGCAGGAGTACCAGACCAGATGTGGCAGCAATATTCAACGCATGAACGAATAGTAGACATATAAATATAGAAGATATATGCTGGCGATAAAGATTTTCTAGCATCTCACACACACACACACACACACACACACACACACACAGACACACACACACACTACACACACACACACACTACACACACGCACACACACTACACACACACACACACAAACACTACACACACACACACTACACACACACACACTACACACACACACACAAACACTACACACACACACACTACACACACACTACACACACACACTACACACACACACACAAACACTACACACACAGACACACACACACACTACACACACACACTACACACACACACACTACACACACACACACAGACACACACACTACACACACACACTACACACACACACACACAGTAAACACACACACACTACACATACACATACACACACTACACACAGACACACACACACACACTACACACACGCACACACAAACACTGCACACACAAACACTGCACACACATACTACACACACACACTGCACACACACACACACTAGACACACACACACAAACACTACACACACAGACACACACACACTACACACACACACACAAACACACACACACTACACACACACACACACACACTACACACACACACACAAACACACACAAAAAACATATATATATGTGTAATATATATACAGTGTAACCCGGATATAAGATACCCGGATATAAGAGAAACCCGGATATAAGAGAGATTTTATCTGGTCCAAAATTAGAGCCATACTTACCTAAACAAAATAGACCAAACCCGGATATAAGAGAAATCCGGATATAAGAGAAACTCGGATATAAGAGACTGCTTCTCCGGTCCCGACAATTCTCTTATATCCGGGTTACACTGTATATATATATATATATAGTGGACTTTCCCGAACGTATTTGACGTATGGAGGACAAGCAGCTCAGTTCCTAGGAACCGACAGCCAGACATCATCAAAAAAGATTTGATTATAGTGGTGAAGGCTTTGTGCTGAAACAAACACACACTTTGAAGGGCCGAATACAGAGAGCTGGCACACTACGTGCCACAAGGTCCATAAACTTCCCTCCGCTGGTTTTGAATTCAGAGTTATCCTTCTCCTAGAACAGTTGCCATCAAAGTCTATAGGACCCTGTCTGTCCTGCTTTTTACACATAGCTAGAGGGAGAAGAGGATTAATACCTTTCCCAAAGGCATTAACACGTATGTGGATGTAATGGATTCGACTGGAATTAGAACTCGGCTCTCCGTTGGAGGCAACATTTCGTTGATTTATTTGAGCAAAGACCAAAGCAAAGCAATCTTCAATTTTACACTTTTATTTAATATTCGAGTTTTCTTAAGATTGGAAATAAGTGATTGGTATGCAAAAAGTGTCCGAATGTTTTGATCGAAGGCTTTCAGCTATTTCTTCAGACGCTATCAAGATCCTTTACTTTAATCGAGAAAATAACAATTGTGATCAGAGATGGTAGTTTCTTCTAAAAAAAAAAAATTCTTAAATGGCTATTGCATGCAACATGCAATGCAAAACGCCTTGTTGAATGGGATTTAAATGCATTTAGCAAATTTTGATTGATATATTCTGATCGGATAAAACCGCTTGTGCGTGGAAACGTACGCGATGTCATCATCACGCGCAACACCTTAATGTTGATATTGAAAAGCTGAATTTTAAAATAATGTAAACTTTTTCGAAATAGTTTTTAAACCCAATAATCAATTTAGGAAAACAAATTGCGTTATTAAATGCAACGTGCTTATTCAGAAAGACTGACAGGAAAGAAGATTTACCGATAATTATAAACGAAAAATGATTTTCTTTTTTATAATTTTCGATGAAACACTTTTTCTAAAAAACAACATTTCTTTTTCATAAAGTTTTTGCCTTTGGTTCTTTTTGAAGAAACGAATGTTTTTACGAAGTGTACTCCATATTTATATCTTTTATTTTATGAAGTATTTATAGTTGAATTTTCTTTAATATAAAAGATATTGAATCTAGCAAATTTTAGTATATATATATATATATATATATATATAATATATATATATATATATATATATATAATATATATATATATATATATATATATATATATATATATATATATATATATATATATATATATAATCATTTATTTAAATATTATAACATAAATATGTTATAAAATCACTACAAAAATAGCCATTTCGTTTCGACACATCCAGTGTCTTATCAAGTGGTCAACACCATCACTTGATAAGACACTGGATGTGTCGAAACGAAATGGCTATTTTTTTAGTGATTTTATAACATATTTGTTATAATATTCAAATAAATGATTATATCTGCTCTACTCTGTATTGAGCACTCTTTAAAGAATAATAATTGTTGGTTATTGGAATTTACTCCGTATATACCAATCCTAAACTTGTGTATATATATATATATATATATATATATATATATATATATATATATGATCGAAATTGGGCATCAAAGAGCCGAGTTCGACTTCCAGTCCGGTTTTTTATATTCACTTACAAATTACCCATGGGAAAGCTATGAATTCATCTCTTTTCCACATATAATGCGTTAATTATGTCCAATAAGTTGTTATAATGTAAAAATATTTTCTGTCTTTAAATAACCTACAACAGGTTTATAAGCCGTAAAAAAGCGAATCAACCGTTATCATTATTATTAATACAAACGTTTATCTCAGGGATATATATATATATATATATATATATATATATATATATTATATATATATATATATATATATATATATATATATATATATATATATATATATATATATATATATAAAATAAAAACAGACCACTTTAAGGTTCCATGTAATAAATTATTTCACCACAGCCCTTTTAAAGAAATACGGATCATCAGATTACTTCCAAATGTTGAAACGAAAAATGAAAAGAAATTTACACATTTTTGACGAGCAGTACTAAGTATATGTAAATTAACGAAGTGAGGAAGTGAGGGGGAGAGAGACATGATTGAGTTAGAAGTAACATTTCTATTCTTTTAATAATTAAAATTGTTTGAGGAAATCCAGACATTGACACATTAAATCGGTTAACTTAACGGGTGTTATATATTGATATGATTTACATTGAGTTCTCTGGATTTTATTCTCCTTGGGTCTACCCATACGGATTACCTAGTTTTTCGTAAACTATATATATATATATATATATATATATATATATATATATATATATATATATATATATATATATATAATGAGAGAGAGAGTAGAATGTTTAGTTTGCCTTATTTATAAAGGATGTTTATACTGAAATTGGATAGAGTTAAATAAAACCTCTGTTAAATTTTACTTTTCAACAGTCCGAAGGACGGATATTCTTCTAGTCGGAAAAATCACAGTCAAAATTCTTGACATCTTGTAAAATTATATTTCATAGTCCTGCTGCAAATAAGCGATTCGAAATAGTCTGCGCTGATATTCCTGGTTACAGATTTTCTCTTGAGTGATGCATTGTACACTGTGCAGTGTGTCCCCGTCGCCCTGTGTGTCTCTTGACTCAGCGGAGAAATATCAATTTGACAACAAATGAAGCACCATAGATGCATCATGTCCAACATATACAGGTATTCACGAGAAACTCACCACCCACAACCTCTCAATCAACTTTAATTAAGTAAATAGAACACCTGTGCGTCTCCGTGAAGGTTTTCCTGTCACTGAAGCATACAGTGAGCAGATACGTATGTTACTATATCACATGTTGTCGGAAGACTTTGAAAGTTTTATCAGAATAAGTTCTAGAATGCAGCTCTAAAATTGGATGTTTGAATTCTATTTATCCGTCTTATATACATTGATACATACATATATATACATATATATATATATATATATATATATATGTGTGTGTGTGTGTGTGTGTGTGTGTGTGTGTGTGTGTGTGTGTGTGTATATTTGTGTATTTAGGCAGCAATCCTTTTTCCATGCACATTTCATTAAAAACGACTGTCAAGGTGGTTTTAGTTAGTTTTTTATATAATTTCTCGTGCGATCTAATAAAGTTTTTCTTTTCAAATGATAAATTATATAAAAACTGTCCGAATGTTCTTTTCATCCGAGCGCTTTCGGCTATAGAGTTAGCCATATTCAAGGATTATATTTCAACTGTTAGAATTAGAAATAGTTTGTTATATGTATGTTTTATAAAATGATTCATTTTTTCGTTTCAAAACACGGCCAAGATATTATGTCCATGTTCAAATATATATATATATATATATATATATATATATTGATTTGAACACACTTTTATGTAGTAACTATTAACATTTATAAAACGTGTCGTAAAAGAGCTCAGTACGACGTAGAACTGAAATAAAACGTGAAATTCATCAAAAAAAAGATACCATACGTTAGCTTTTGGAGCACCGGATTATTTGGGCGCAATTGATAATTATAAAAATATAACTTGGTGTGAGTATCCCTAATCAAAGGGGAGAAACTTTCGTATCCAACATTTGCAATATTTTTTTATATTCTATAATATTTAAAGTTCCCAGTAGACGCTGTTAAATGAACACTCAAAGATACAATCCAAAAATACTTAGTTTGTGGTACCACGGAACTTGTCTCAGAAACACGACGATAAACAGCAGCAAAGGTTGGATGACTCGACTGCCTTCTGCTTGGAAAGGCAATCTGATACAGCCGTGTATCCTCGTGTCCATTACCGTTCCCTCAGCCGTATGTAAAAATCATATCTGCCTACTTACAATATAAATATCCTGCCATTGTTAAGCGAAACACTTCTCAGTTAAGTTACTACTACACACATTAAACGTTGAAATCAGACTATCCAGAAATGTACACGAATGACAAGTGTAACCTAGTCTACATCAAACACAGCGCTGTCTGCCGAATACTTTCTTTAAACTTTATAACTCTAAAACGAAGGATTTGCGAACATGTTTATATGGACTTTTGTCGTTGGTTTCGCTTGAGGAACCTGCCCCAAAAGTTTGTAAAATCATTTTTTATTCACCCTGTGCTGGGGTACAAATTTACTGTGGATGATCTTTCGATCAAGGGACTCTTTAAACTTTTCCATCTTAGTGAACTGTTTTCTCCTTTGATCAGAGTATAATATTTAGAAGGAATTTGCTCAATCGTCTGTAATAATTGTCGCAGAAATTACATAAGAGAAACCTCAAGGAATCTAAATAAAGGATTATATGAGCACAAACGGGACATTTTACAAAACAATATATCAAATGCATTAGTTGCTCACTATAACGAGACTGGCCACAATGTTGAATATAAGTACGTCTTAGTACGGAGTACGGCTGCCATATGTTGTCGTCGGGAGATTCACAGTCTTCACTTTCCAAAAGCCTCTTCGCGTCCTTGTAGATAACGAATTATTTTCGAACAGACGACACACCGCAAGGCTCTCGCTATTTCCATGGAGAATGTTCAGATGATGTCCGCTCCTTGGTTCTATCAGTTATAATCTGCACGGCTAAGACATGCCATGTCAAGCATATTGTCGCAAACCAGCCCCCATTCCCTTCATATCCCCCCCTGTAAGTTCCAGTCCAGCAGCTTTTTACCACGCACCATTGCCTTGTCGAATCGACCCAAAAGAGATTGCTTCCTCGATCACCCCAATCTTAACCTGTTCATGTCTAGAGTTTACATGCTATATTCTAGGCGGAAAAGCAGTCTCTATACTCAACCTCAGGTAATCTTGGGGCCATGTACAACGTGAACCACACCTTAAAAACTTCACACACTTTTAGCTTTAATTCTGACCTGAAGACGCCAACATAACACCCGAACTCGAAACGAACGCGTTTCCATTAAAAATGCTCCACTTTCCCTCATATATATCTGTGTGTGTGTGTGTGTGTGTGTGTGTGTGTGTGTGTGTGTGTGTGTGTGTGTGTGTGTGTGCTCACGCGCGTGAATATCAAACTTCATAGATAGATAGTGTTGTGGTAGGATCCACCTAATTTGCATAGTGGAGTACCGACTATATAAATATGGTTGGTACCGGGAAGACATGAGAGGCGAATCAAGAGATTCGCCTCTCCGATACAGGCCGGTCGCAGGGGTTCGTCCCTGCGCTGGTAGTATCGCGGCTACGCGTCTGACTAGCTCTGACCAGCTCTGACCAGCTTGGACAAGCTATGACCAGCTAAGACCAGCCATGACCAGCTATGACTAGCTATGACCAGCTAAAGACCAGCTTGGACAAGCTAAGACTAGCTAAAGCCAAAGCACTGCGGCCCGGGTGAAAACTCGGGTCCATTCCCTCTCCCATCCCACGTTAAACTCCGACCTTGTGTCACAACCTGGCCCTGTGGGAAGTCAAGTAAATCCAGAGGCGAATCAAGAGATCCAACTAGAGACTCTGCCCGACTGCGACTTAGTCAACACATTCTCCAGGAACGGTCTTCCCAGGAATATACAAAAGATTATATGTAAATATTGTGTACACTTTCTTGTTTCAATACATTTTGTTCTAAGTACATTTTGTCTTGCATTATTATTCCATGCATTAGTCAGGTTTCAACAGATAGATAAATAGATCAGAAAATTTCTGATATCAAGCTTCGCAGAGACACTAATCAGGTCTTTATTAAATAAATATTATGTTGTGTTATAAGTAATTTCCGTTTTGGGGGGAACCATTTACAATGGCGAACGTATCATCCTAACTAACCGTTCCTTAAATATATCTCAAGTGTTTAACGTAAAATGTAATGGATTGACAAGGTTACATATTTGCAACCAGCCAAGAATCTGAGCTCCATGGAAGAAAATTAATTCTGTGCATTGGTGGGTGGCTTCGGCTTATTTTTCATTTAAATTTCTTAAAACGCAATTAAACACTATACATTTAATTTTGTAAAGGTGGAAGTCGATTGGAAAACAAGAAGCTGAAACCGCGTTCCCTAGATCGGAAGTTCCAGAAAAGAATTAATAAAGAATCTACGGTTTCATGTAGGAACTTCAAATGTAAAATTATGAGACCTACCAGCCAATCAAGTGCTAATCTGAGAGTGGGCTAACTATTTAAAATCCATATGATACCCAATTAAAAATGAAAAGCCGTGAAAACGTTAGGACACCCAATAACGATAGTAGGGACGAAATGAAAACAGTTGGCTACCCAATAAAAATCCCCGAAAATAATAGGACACGTTATGAAAATCAAATTACATACTCGATCGAATGTTTGGCGAGACGTCTTACCAGCTTGACACTATACAACATATAGCGAATCCGATTGTATTATTTTGCTGAAGACATATTTGTAGACGGAAACTATTCTTCGAAAAAAAACTTTCATTCCTTCAGATGAGTTGGGTTTTTTTTAAATCATAATATATTCATACTAATAAGTGTTCAACAATATTTGTTCTGACTATACGAAAGTTAATTTTCATAAGTGAAATTGGTATCGACCATTAACACTTAATTCAGGTGGGGTAATACTCGCAAAACGTGATACTAATTCGTTGATGACTAATATTGGTGTCTACTTCAAGATAATGATTACTCACGTCAGGCCTCTATTTTATCTAAGGACAAGTTTTATTGATTCTGTCATCAAGAGCAATGTTTTTTGTTTGTTTTCAATACACTTATGTTCGTAAACACTCAAAGGGCAAAAGATCCTACATAATTCCCCTTTCTTATTTATCTTACTTACTACCAGCAACCACTTACACTGTCTTTTACTGAGTCATCGTTTGCTATAAACGTTCGCATTCATTCATCCCTCCTTATTTAATTTTAATTTCGTCGTTTGTTTCTTTTCTTGTTTTTATGAGAATCGGTTTTCCCACTTCAGATTAATTGACTGAATTCAATGAAACATTTTTTCCCATCCATTCTTCTTGGCTACGGGTTGATTTAATGTATTTTCCAAGGAGATCAATAATGAAATAGTGAAGTTATTTTCGTTATCTATTTATCGAAGAGCAGGAGAAAAGAATTGAGACCCGGATGCACCCGGGTGGTGACAAGAGAGGGTAAATTAAATCCTGAATGAAGCCAGGTGTTAAAAGAGGCTGTATTATTTGGCAACTGCACCTAGTAGGTAGGTGTGGTTGAATTGTTATTTGAATGCACACGTTGAGTAGGAATCGTTAAATTGTTCCTTGGGTATACACGGTGGATAGGTGTTGATTACTATTGCAATGACAAAAGTACGCATGTGTAGGCCTTAAGAAAGCTTTTTTCAAGGTTCGCGTATAGTGTCCTTTTATAGTCCCAATAAACAGAAACAGGTCTCTCAAAGAGGAGAGTAACAAAACAAAGGGAGACCACCCTTCATTATTCATAACAAATATGCTAAGGAATTATCCTCTCAGATAATTCCCATTTATTCTACTACGATTCTTGATGAGAAACAAACTGTTGATTTAGTTTCGTATCTACCTAAATTCAAGATTTCCCACATTGTTTCGCTCATTTCCTTATCTTTTTCTGAATTTGGTTTGCTTTGTTCCTTCTTACGGTATGTCAACATCAATGGATTATTTAATGCCGACAAATATTTTCCCCTGGTAATAGTTGTAATTATTGCTGGTAATAATTTTTTTTATTTCTGGTATTGAAACCTATTTTTACACAAGTTTGGGCGTTAACTATTTGCCCATAGCTGGGACCCTAACAGGTGTTACAACCAAAATTCAGGCTGGACCTGGGAACACGGGCAATTAAGAGGTGGTTCCACGGTCCTCAAAACTCAGAACGGATTTTGTAATAAACTCATTCCATTTTTTATCCTCATTATTTTCCCGACGTTTTGAGGGACAAACCATGCTTTACATGGAATTATAAAGGTCATGTAAAAATATTTTTTAAATATAGCATCCTTTCCTTTTACTCAATTTGGTTTGGTTTGTTTTGTTTTACAACATATCAACCTCAATGGGTTATTTAATGCTGACAACATTTTTATTGCTTGTAATATGTTTTCTTTAAAAACCTATTTCTGGGAATATGTTTTCCTTCAAAAATCTATTTCTGGGAATATTTTTCCTTCAAGAAATCTATAGCTCGTCATATTTTTTTCAAAGAATGTATAACTGTTGGTATTTTTTGGAAGTATTGCTGATAATAATTTTTCCTTCAAAAATTATTTCTGGTAATAATTTTTTTTATTACAAAATATTTCTGGTATTAAAACCTATTTTTACACAAGTTTGGGTGTTAACTATTTGCCCATAGCTGGGAGCCTAATAGGTGCTACAACCAAGGGTCAGGCCGGACCTGTGAGCACCAGCAATTAAGAGGTCGTTCCATGCTCCTCAAAGCCTCCTGATCAGAGGCCTTGCTGTTGGACGTAGTTTATCGTCTTACCCAGGACGCTGATGTAGTTTATCGTATACCCAGGACGGCTTTTCCTGAAAAATAATAATTCGAAAACATAACCACAACAACTACTTATCTTAAGAGAAAAAAATTATATTGGTGCAATCTCATCTAATGGTTGTCCCTCGAGTCCGAAGAAGATATTATAGGGTGTGTGAGATGCCAAAGTTGCACGATAGTTCTTTTTGAATGCTTAGTTTATGAGGCCGGGGTTTTTCGAAATTAACAGAGTTTTAAATGGAGACTGGCATGCCAATGCGGTTACTTGGCATCTCAATCCTCTAGTTCCCCTAGTCTCTGATCTTGCACCAGTGGTGATTAGCTTTGATTGAGTCTTCGTACCGTCTCTTTGGTCGTCTTTTTTCCTTCTGCCACATAAACCCTTTCCCTACAACAAACATCGAGGAATGCGCTGTTGCCCCATGCGGATAATGTGACCATTCCATCGGACTTGTGTTTAGATGAGCTTCGATGCTGGACGAGTCGGCATGATCCAAAATTTCAAGGTTGGTTTTGCGAGCCAGCAACGTAATTCCATGTCTGGAGCAACGAACCCGCAGATAGAACTTTTCCAATTTCTTGATGTTTAGGTTTATTTTGACCGTTGGTCATTTTTTCCAATAATGTATTTCGTTTTTTGTTCTTCTTGTTGTTTTTTTGTTTTTTTTACTAATGAAAATTTATTGGTGGTAATTTTGTTCTAATGTATTTTTATACTTTCATGTTTTGGTCCCCAATTTAGGAGTTCACTATTTTCACATAGTTGGGACCCTAACAGGTGCTACCACTCTGGAAACAATGGCAAGATGTGATTCTACATCCCTCAAAACTTCCCGATCAGAGATCTTGCTGCCGGATATAGTTTATCGTCATACCCAGGACGAGATTCGTGTTGTATAAAAGAAGAATATTACACTAGCTTTCTAAACTCGGCTACAATAAATGACACAAGAGAACAGCGCTTCTCCCCCGGGGTTCATTTATGCACCCAGAAATGTAGTTATGCGCGCCACAATTTAACATAAGAGTAACTTATAAATCATTTTTATATTTTTAAAAATCTTTAATTTTTAAAAAGCACATGCACATGACCTTCATGTGTAAGTCAGATTTATAGTGCTTGATATTTTAAACTGGATGCTAAATTCTTTAATCTACAACATGGAGCGGATAATCATTTCCCATATACCCTCTTCAAGGGATATATTTCAGTCATTACCGGCCTATCTAAAAAAACACATATTCTGCATAAATCCATTTAAATAAAAATTGTACCGCTTAAATATACAATGCTAAGGATTAAAATAAATGCATATTTCAGGATACTTCCTCATTACTTTTCTATTTTCAAAATCACATGACAATTTTTTCCTGATTAAAATTTAAAGTTAGACCCAGAGTTTTATTTATTCTACAAATATCACTTGGAATGAAAAAGATTGAGAAACATTATTATAGCTATTTATTCAGTTCAACAGTCAGCAAATAGATCTCCAGACAATGATAATGGTTTTCCTGCATAACCTTGTTAATCTTTACTTCGTCGCAGGCGTCAAAAAATATTTTTCTTGTTTTCACTTTTCACGGCATATAAACATCTCTATGGGTTATTTAATGCCGAAATCTAAACATCTTGTATGCAATTTTATTTTATTTTGATAATAACGGTGTCTGAGATCTAATTACTAATTAACCCACAGCTGGTGGGATTCCTATCTTTCCCATGGGTTTTTGCGCGTAAGCGAATAAGACAAATCCAATTTGGTATTAGAACTTGGCTTTCCGATTAACAATTACGAGTGGAGTTAAAAGGAAATAACTGAGACATCCGGAAGAGGCATGGCACGTGGAACTGGACGAAATAAAGGGTTTGGTTCGAAATTCCAATCACCTGAATAAGGCCAGAGAGTATAACGGCCGAAACGTTGTGAATATGGCAATGAAGATGAGGATAACAGTCCGAATAATGTAAATAATGCAAGTAATTGTAATACCACATCTCAGAGATTTAGACAAATATATATTTTTTTAATTTTTGTAGATAATAATGGTTAAGTGATACACGTCTTACAAATTAACCCATAGCTAGGGAGAAGAGGTAAATTCTGACCTTTCCCAACGATACTTGCTCGTAAGTGAATATAACGAAGGGGGAATTAGAACGGCTATCCGATTAACCATTCTGAGCTATTATCCTCTACACCACCCGCACTTCCAAGCTTACAGCACCGGATATTCCTAAACGGTCACCCATATAGCGACTGACCAGGCTCGACCTTGTTTAATTTCGTTGATCGTTCGAGAACCGGTATTTCATCAGGTTACGGTCGTCAACCTAAAATAGTGAGAAATGCTTAATTTGACATAGATTATTATTAACTGAGGTCAATATGGTCTTATAAATAAGAACTGAATACATAGTTGAATAATTTTTCTCACCTAACGAAATTCTTCAGAATCATCGTCTTTTGCAGTTAATAGAACCGAAGAAACAGGTGGAGTGCCAAAACTTATTAATAATTAATACGAAGGCGGAAAACGAGTAATTGAATTTTTTTGCCGCTGTTCCAAACACCAGAAGGCGAATAATAGTTGTGCTACCAAAAGAAAATTGGATTGTTAGAAAATAGAGCAAGCTTATTTAAAGCAGCCATCTTTACTAGCAATAGTAGTTACGATAAAATATTATGAGATAGAAAAAATTTGTTTTTTAACCCAAAAAATCTAAAAAAAAAAAGAAAAAAGAGTGATGAATTGCTATGTAATATGTAATCTCCGAGATGGCAGTGAATGCTAGACAATAACCTCATATCTTTTAGAAAACAGACTAAATGCTGAGAGATATTAGAATGACAAAATGGGACATAACTTGCGTTTAGGTTATTAGAATATTTTGCCTTTCTTGTCAGATCTTCTATTATAACATTTTGTGATAGTTCTTTTATTTTTGTTTTAATTATATCACCGCAATCAGGGCAATAAAGCCACTAAGGCATAATGGGTTACTAGGTGTGAAGAATTAGAAAACACAGACAATTAAGGAGCGAGAACAATACAAGAGTAATCAAGAAGACAGTAGATAATATTGCATTAAAATTTTTGAAGATCATTGTTGGCTGGAAAGCATGCAGCCGAAAAAGTCTTCCACAAGTAAGAAGTGTGAGAAAAGAAACTCTTAGCATAGAACCGTTGCATCTAGACAATTCCACTAAGAATTAATGAAACCTTTTTGCAAATCCAGTACGGATAAGTATATCATGGACCGTATGTAGCAGAAATACACGTAGCATAGACGAATGGTAGACTTATAGATATTTAATAATAAAAGGGGAAATAATAAAAGACACGTCTGAAACAAATATTCTAAATTTAAATGTTTTAATTTTCAGCGTTCCAACATCTTCCGTACTTCCCGCCGTTGCATAATTATAATAGACGCTGCTCTTTTAAAACTAAACTCATTTAATTCCAGTATTTACATTAGTCGGACTATTGACCTCATCTTTGTCGCCATTTTTGTCACAACGTTTCGGCCGTTGTACGCTCCGGCCTTCTTCAGGTGGTTGGAATTTAGAATCGAACCCTTTATTTCGGTCCCTGGGGTAGACTGTTCTTTCCCTCTGAAAGTTCTCCACTGCCTGAACCGTGTATTGAACTCACACTCTTTTTGAGTCTGTCACTGGATCTAACCAACGCCTTTATCCACTGTGCCATGTGTCCTTGAGGGAAAATTAGCAGGAGATAACTGATAACTGACATCCATCAAACATGGCTCGTGGAACTAGAACAGTCTACCCCAGTGACCGAAATAAAGGGTTCGGTTCGAAATTCCAACCACCTGAAGAAGGCCGGAGCGTACAACGGCCGAAACGTTGTGACAAAAATGGCGACAAAGATGAGGACAATAGTCCGACTAATGTAAATACTGTACATAATACCTCATCTCAGAAATATAGACAGACTCATTTAATTCCATCAAACAAAAAAAAAACATCCTGCATTTCAGAAACTAAGCAAAGTATTAAAATATATTAGGCAAAATGAATGACAAAGTGAAAATAAAATTGCGCCTAGATCGTTACAACATTTGACCTTTCTTGGCAGATCTTCTATTATCACAATTTGGAATTCTTAATAATAAAAGTGATAAAAGCAAACAGATAAGAAAACTGAACGAAATCGGCTAAACGACATGCCCAGACCCGTCTGAAGCAAATATCCTAAATTTCAAATTTTCAGCATTCCGACACCTTCCGCACTTCCTGACGTTGCATACTTTTAATAGACGCTTGCTCCTTTATACCTCCTCTCACCCTCCTAATCATATTTAATCCCATCAACAAAAACGCTGTTTTTGTCTGATGAAGTCCTTCAAGAGGACGAAACGTGTTTCACAGAAATGGTTCCAATTCAAATGGTCATTCAAATGCCCAATATTGTTTTGATATATAGAAATATATCATATTCCCCCAATGAGAAATGTGAAAATTCCTTAGGAATAAAAAGAAGATATTTGCTTCACCTATTAATGTTTCTTTGAGTTATTATTTATTAAACCATAAATATTTGTTTCTTAAGTCGAAGGGGAATTTTTGATCCCCCAACAATTTGCCGATTTATTTGAGCTTTATTTCCTTTACTCATAATTTTATAGTGAACAGTTTCGTATCTGAATGTAAATATATATTCATCCATAACTTGCCTTCATATACTAAGGCGTGTGGAAAATGCGCCAGTCGAAATATAATAATCGAATCAATAAAAGCCGAATAATTCGTATACTACTGACAACTAACCCTTTAGAACTTTCGATAACACTAAAAGTCAGAAGAGTACACTGGACGAAGATTAATCCCGGAAACACCATACTTATCGCAATTACTGATGTCATATCGATAGCGCATCGATTTTAAACTGCAACAACAAAGTTAAGAAGACTATTCACAATAATTAGTGAAAAACAATACTTTATCTAAGACTTTCAGAATATACTTATAGTCATCAATCACATGACCGATCGCAGTCGGGAGCTCGCTGTGCAGCAGCAGCAGCAAGATACCACGACTGGATGTGATCGCAGAGTCAATTCCTATCAGAGTACTATAAAAGTATCCTAAACGTATATAGGTTAAAAACCGGTGTGTTATTCATTCATTCGTTCATTCAAGCGAAGCGTTTGGTCACCTCAACGTGATGTCATATCTCGCAAGCTCGTTTCACTAGATCAATTACGACTCAGTAATGAGTTAAGTCCTCACTGGGTGCCCCATACGACTGAACAGTTAGTTCGATCCACACTGGGTACTCCATACTTTTGGTATTGTGCCACATTTAAGCTACGCTTAGAAAATCTACATTTATGCGAAGCGTGTCTTGGGTAAGTAAACCTGTTGGAACCCACCTCTCTGCAGGTGAAACCAAAACCAATGATTTCTAACTTGAAAGTTCGTCTAGGTCACGGGCACGTTGCCGTTGATTCTATCGGTGAGGGGCCCTCCTCCCCAGCCGTTGACTTCAGTCTAGGACGCCCTCCGCTCAGCAATGACCAGTAATCACCGCACTAGCTGGTATGAAGCCCAGGCTACCCCATTGTGGTAGATAACCATTGACCTGACAATGAAGTTTCAGCCACGCTTTGAAGGGTCTTGTTTTGAATCCTGCTGGGTGTTTAACCAGCCTCGTGGGGGAATCAATTTTTTGGCCCTATAATCCGATCATGCTGCTAGTAGTATAGCTAACAGTAACACACGTAGAATAGCCTGCCCTAATAAGACTTTACTTCTTCTATGTGCAGCGTCCATTCAAAACGTGGGTGAACATGGCTCTCCACATCTTCTTTGTAGCTCTTGGTAATTTTCGTCTTTCGGTTCTCTCCTTTAATACGTTCTATCAACCACTGACACAACCTCGTTAGGCAGGTAATTCGCAGCTTTCCTTTGTCGCCATTGCCTTCAACATGTCCTACGAGTGTCAAATTCTCCATGCCATCTTTCTTCATTATGTGCTCTAGATATTTCAATTGTCTCATTCTGATTTTAAGTTTGTGTTTTTATTACTATTCTTCCTAAAACTTCCTCGGTACTCACATGTTGCGTCCATGGTATTCTCAGCTTTATTCTCAAATTTCACCATCATCAGTAGTTTTATCTTTTTATCTAACGATAATTTCATGTGTAAATAGTTTTAATTAGTGATAACTCCTCATTCCAGAAATTCAGATAGAAATTTCCCAGTTTCTTAAAGCTGTTAACTCTATTATGAGATTAACTAAGCTATGGATAATTAAAATCTACTTAGAAAGTCTACAATGAAATAATACTTACTACACTGCACTATATTCACTGCTATAATTACAGGTCCATCTATCGTCCGGTTCACACTTCTCCCTGGTCTTTTAAAAAGGAGTAGGAGTTTATCCATTGTTTCCTGTTTAGTATTGGGTTTCCGGTTTCTTGTAAAGTTTACTTCAATGTTATACGTCTAACGTCCCCGCCTAAACTCTTAATTTTTATTATTATTTATTTATAATCCCGTAATAGGAGTAGATAGGTCCGCCTATCCTCCTGTTCACACTCCTCTCCGATGTTTTGAACATGTTTTGCATAATTGTTCTCCCGGCTTCGTAAATATCTATCCCAAATTTTATTGTATATATATTTTAAACTCTAATGCGCTTAAATCCAGGATTTGAAAATAAATATTTATCTTTTGCAGCTTGTTCTTTGCAAGAACTGGGAAATGTTACTCTAAAAGGTAAGCACGTGTTTTTATTTTCTTTCAGTAAAACGATAAAATGCCCACTTTCAGAATATGACGCCATATTTAAAAATTATTTTTACATGACCTTTATAATTCCATGTAAAGCAAGGTTTGTCCTTCAAAACGCCGGGGAAATGATGAGGATAAAAAATGGCATGAGTTTATTACAAAATCCGTTCTGAAGATTTCCTTCTGTATATATGGATGTAGTTCTCAATGTTGAATGTTGACTATATATATATATATATATATATATATATATATATATATATATATATATATATATATATATATATATATAATGTTCTTTCTTTCTCTCTTTGTTCATACTAATACTAGCAAAATATTGTTAATGTAAGGAAGAATTACTTATATACAATTATTTCATTATATCCTCACTCCTAGTTTAGTCTTTCATCACTAAGAAAGTGCCGTACGGCAATATCACATTGAAACAACGCTTCTCGTACGATCACCGAAGTTAAACAACGTCAACACTATTTAGTGCCTATATGAGTGTTTACTTGGGAATACCGGGTTGACCGCATAGCATGGAACCGGAATGGAGTTCCTCAAGACAGAAGAGTGAGAAAAAAACTGTTAGCATAGAATTTTTCTTTCTTTTTTTTTAAGTATTTCACCCCAAGTAAGACTGGAGTGCCCCTAACACGCAGGGGATTATAGAGAGTGAGAATAAGAGAAAAGACTGGGCATAGGGGGGTGTCTCTATCCTTGAATACAAACACAAGTTTTTCACAACACTTTAAATTTGATTTAATAAAAAATGAAATTTGAAATCTAATTTAAGCAGAGAGTTAAATTGATAATAAGTTTTACAAAATTTCATTTTACCCAAAAATACTTTAAAATTTAATAAAATTAGTGATTATGGGAATGCAATATATATTGAGTCTTCTAATGTATAGTGGGACAGTAATAACGTTAAGTAGCTGTTACACTTATTGACAAAGTTGTCAGCGGCCGATGAGAAATTCAACATATCAGGTGTGTACTGGATGTAATTATTCAAAAGGCTTCACCAAGTTATTGACAAAAATAAAAACTATTAAAAAATATGGCTTCTTCCATATTTTTCCGTATATGATCCCTTCCTTATAAGTACGATTGCGGTTATCCGCGGCTTTCTTTAAACCGAGAACAAGTCCGATTTCTGTCGATAAAAATATAAAAAAATAGCTACCCGGATATAAGAAAGATGTTCTCTGGTCCCAAATTCGAGCCTGTGTTAATGTATATATAATAGACCAAACCCGGATATAAGAGAAACCCGGATATTAGAGACTTATTCTCCGGTCCCGACAACTCTCTTATATCCGGGTTACACTGTATTAGCTTACCCGACAATAAATATAACCGGGTCTTAAACTTTCAAACGGGAAAATCAGTGTTTATTATTTCTCTTGTCAAATTTAACTATAACTGCATTCCAGAGACTATACTATTTCAGGGAATTGTATCCATGCCTTTTCTTTTACTAAAAGCACTAGTGTACAGTGAACACTTGGTTTGGTTTGGTTTGTTTTACGGCATATCAGCCTCAATGGGATATTTAATGCCGACAAGATTTTTATTGCTGGTAATATTATTTTTTCAAAAATGTATTGCTGGTAATATTTTTTTCAAAATATATTGCGGGTAATATATTTTTTTTCCAAAAATGTATTGCTGGTAATATTTTTTCCAAAAACGTATTGATGGTAATTTTTTTTTTCGATAAAGTATTGCAGGTATTAGCCCTATGAATTCTGACCACCGCTTTACCGGTGGTAGAGAAAATGAGGTAATGCCTAGCCACCGGTTGAACTGTAGTAGAGAAAAATGACTTAATGCCCAGTCACTGGTTAAACGGTCGGTAAACACCTGTAACTATTTTTATATCTACTGAGAAACATTACATACCAATCATTTGCGAATTATGACTCAAGAGCTCAGACAGAAAAGTTAAAATTGTTCAGGAACGTAGTGCTCAAAGAGATAAAACCTATTTTTATACTTTCATAGTGTTTTTGAGCCTTTTCGGGGTTTAACTATTTGCCCATATCTGGGACCCTGACAGGTGCTATTACTACGGGTCAGGATAAACCTAGGAACACCAGCAATTAACAGCAGATTCCATGCTCATCAAAACCTTCTGATAAAAGGCCTTGCTGTCGGATGTAGTTTATCGTCTTACCCAGGACGCATTGAACACTTGAATATCGAAGCTATTCCAACGTTTTTGCTTTGCACATTGTTAACCATAACGCCATCATGCCAAGGTAACATGTTTCGCTCTCAACATCTAATCCAATGAAAATGTCCCGACGGAAGCGAACTATATTGAGGACATAATCTTATTAAAGAAAATAGCTTGAATGTCGTTATAATTTAATGTAATAATATGTAAGTTTTCACCATTCTCAGATTCTATCATGCAGGTGAGAGATGTCACCTGGCAAATGAAAACATTTATCGCAGGGACATATTCTCTTGGTGGAAGCAAGCATTACCACACGCTTATCTCGGAGTTAGAGGATAACAAAGATGTCGAACGAAAAAATACAAAGAAGAAAAAAAAATGTGAGCAAAAATAAAAAAGATCACGCGTTAAAAAAAACAACGCAGAAATAAGAAACTATATACTTATTTATATATATATATGACAGGGAAAGGAAACAATTAATTTTTCAATTCGTTTTCCGTATGGTCCGTATGCTCCAAGATACATACATATATATAATAGCTGTTATTTTTCGGGTAATGTTCGGGTAATATTTGTTACCCGTCCTCTTTTCTCTTCCATTCGTAAGGACGTCCTCCCCACTCCCATCATGTTAATTCAGTGATTTATAAATATAAGTGTAGTTGTGGACCCGACTACATAGGGAGGACGTCCCAACGTTTGGATCTAAGAATAAAACAACACTTACCACCCAGGATTTTGAAACCGGATGCCAGGAAAAGCCAACTAACCAATATTTCTGGCTCTGCTATTGCAGAGCATATAATAATAGCAGGAATTGTGTGTTTGATTTTAGTGCCGAGCGTTTTTCGATTTTATCTAGGTCCCACTCCTCATAACACCTCAAGGTTCTAGAGTCCTTGTATATCAGATCCCGTGGGCCTTCCCTTTGTAAACAGAGGGAATGCTTACTGGGTCTGAATGTTATTAGACTCTAGTTTTCTTGAAATTCATTGAATTTTTTCCTTCCATTCGTTATATTAATTTAATTTACACGGTTGTATATTTTTTATATCCAAGAAAATAAACTTGATAAGTCCTGGGACGAAACCGGTTGTTCTTTTGTAGCCTTTTTTAAAATGCCATATAAATTTTGCTTTGTCCTAGCTATCGTTAAATTTCTTTTAAGTTTTCAACGTAGTCTCCCAGCACTGTCACACACTTTTCACATCTGTGCACAAGCTTCCGTATTCCCTCAACATAAAAATCTTTGGACTGATGTCTCAGCCAGTCGCTCACAATACTTTTGACTTCATCATCACTTTTAAACTTCGTGCCTCTCGTGAACGCTTTCAAGGGACCAAACAGGTGAAAGTCTGAAGGGGCAAGGTCTGGGCTGTAAGGGGGATGAGGGAGCAGTTCCCAGCTCAGCTCGTTGATGGTCTGCACCGTTTGGGCTGCTGTGTGAGGCTTTGCGTTGTCATGATGCAAGATGACTCCTTCTGACTGATGACGCCTGCGTTTGTCCCAACAGATAAGCTCAAAGTCCTTGCATTGTCATCTACTGTCACCCTTCTGTCAGACTGAATGAGGTCATTGACTGATTCGATCACCTCAGGAGACCTCACTTCTGTAGGCCTCCCAGGCCTGTCTTCATCCTCAACACTGCTCCGTCCTTCTTTAAACAATTTAGCCCACTTGTAGACATTACTTTTGCTGAAACATGTGGCACTATACACAGTTGACATTCTCTTATGAATTTCAACTGGTTTGCACCCTTCAGCAACCAAAAACTTGATAACTGACCGCTGTTCAATCCTGGAGCATGCTTCTTGGTCGACCATCTTTGTTAATCGCCAAAACTCTCAAAGTTTTTTTTAATCTGCAAAAGAAATTAAATCTATTAAATCCATGTGAAAAAGAAGTAAAACAAAAAAAAATAAAAAAGGAGTAAGCTTCTATCTGTATTAGAAGTCCTTATACCGAAATATTCAACTTATTTATTGAATGACACTCGTATATATATATATATATATATATATATATATATATATATATATATATATATATATATGATCGAATCTCCCGTCGAATTCGACGTATGAGGGTCAGGCAGATCAGTTCCTAGAAACTGAAAGCCTGACACAGACACGAGATTTGTTTATAGTGGTGAAGGCTTTGTGCAGGGCCATCCACACTTTTTGGAGGGACGAATACAGGGACCTGGTGCAGCGAAGACCACAAACGACCCTCCGCAGGTTTTGAATTCAGAGTTGTCCTTCTCCTAGACCAGTTGACATCCAAGGCTATAGAACCCAGTCTGTCCTGCTATTTACCCATAGTTGGAGGGAGAAGAAGATGTTTCACACCTTTCCCAAGGGTATTAGCACGTAAGTGAATGTAATGGATTCGACTGGAATTCGAACTCGGCTCTCCAATTCCTCTATGCAAGCCGTTATCCATTACTTCACCGTAATATAACAGTAGGCTCAAACAATCAGTCACGGTTACTTTTGACTTCGTTCTAGCACAGGCAAATAGTTCTGTCTAGCCAATTTCACTCACAGTACATGAGACACACACCGTGATATGGTTTTTCAGACCCTTTACAAAGGTGCCACGCGCTGAGATGGACCGAATGAACGGGGACAGTAGAAGAGTATTTCCCTTCGATTCCTAAAGTTTAGGTTCCAAAGCGACAATTACAATGCAATTATATACACAAAAAATTGATTTTATCTAGAATCTCTAACTAGATAACAGAATTACTGGATAAAATGTGGCAGACATATTCCAAATATGGTCGAATTGTAGATCATAGATATGTAAGATACATTCTGAAGAGAAAAAGTGTCTAGCACGACACAGTGAACCAACTTTTTTGACAGCTGACCTAGCAATGGTCATAAGCTTTATTAAATTCAGCTGTTAAAGTCTGTCCTGTTTATTTTTCATTATATTTTATAAAACGATGATGTATAACAGCATAAAGTTCATGCCTGTTTTTTGTATAAGTATTTCCGACCGTCATAGTCATTAACAAGAACCATTTGGTACCAGTATGCTATCTACGATTGCGTTGACTACATCCTGGTATTTTATAGCGAAGAGAAACTTTGAAAGTGTCCGAAATGACATCACGTGCAACTGTTAAAGATGGCAAAATTACACCAAAGAATGCATAAAATATTATTATTATTATTATTGTTGTTGTTGTTTTATTATTATTCCTTTATTATTATATTATGTCTTTATTATTATTATTGTTTTACTATACCTTCATTATTATATTATACCTTTATATTATTCCTTTATTATTATTATTGGTGTTTTTATTATGCCTTTATTATATTATACCTTTATTATATTATGCCTTTATTATTATCGTTTTTATTATGCCTTTATTATTATATTAAGTCTCTATATTATGACTTTATAATTATTATATATAATACATATTTTATAACCACTTCAAGATACTGTCTCCTGTGGTGAAACACATTTTATTTAATATTGTTTGTTTCTTTTGTATAATAGTAGCATCTAGAGTTTTGGGCCATTACTTGCACTCCGTGCTATATCGTATTTCGGTGTTATCCACCAATAGTTGTCTTCTGCTGATAGATATATTAGGTTGTTCGTAATTTGCTGATCGACATGTGCTCAAATTGCAGTAAATTTCAACAAATGAAGTGAAAAGTTAACTCACGACAGAGTGTGGTACATATGAAACTGTTGTAAGAATATTTTTTTTATATTATTGATCTGAATTGATCTTATTTAGTAGTGGTAACTGGCTTTAAACGCGAAATTACTATCTCACAAAAATCACGTGTCAATGTTTAATCCACCCGAGAGACACTTCCGATTGGAAAGCTTGAATACTTTAACCTGCCTGCTGCTGAATGCTGCTGCTGCTACTTGTTACGCTTGGCTGCACTTCTTCTTCTATAATAACCCGAGGTAATTTCAATACATTTACATCTTGGTAAATTACAGGCTGTAAAAGGGTCCTTGAGAACACATCTTCAGAAAGAAATAATTGACCAACGCTAAAAAAATATCGTCTTTTTTAGACTCACTATGGAAGCTTCAACTAACACAGATGAAAAACCTCGCACGTTTCCATTGCTTTGGCTGCTAGATACACAGATCCGAAGGTTGCTGCCTTAAAAGGCAACAAGTCCTTCGTTTGTAAGATAAAAGAACTTCCAGCCTCTGGCAAGAAAGCGTGTTCAGTGTCTTAAAGAGAAAAAAATCAACGGTCAGACATTGTCAGGAATGTAGAGTTTGCGCAGGGAGTACATGATATTATCAACGAGAACCCCCAGAAAATCAATGAAAGTTACAGTCAGTTCCATGTACTGGAACAAGTAAAATCTGTCTTTACTACTTCGGCTGCAGTTGCTGTTGAAGCTTTGTTGCTTTACTGTTTTCTCTATTAACGGCTACTATATCGTATTTTTTTACATGCTAGGCCTATGAAGGAGATCCCCACAGCCTACCATATGCGTCGATTCTTAACTGAGCAATGCTAAATAAGAACTAGATGCGCTGTCCATAGACATGGCCAGAACAGTCTACCCACGTAGATTATGGTTCACTTCGAAATTCCCTGGTTGTTACAAGGATCGACATATTGCTAGATGGATAACTAGGTCTCAACCTTTTACTATAGAAATACCTAGCTATAACCGTAATCTCTATTCTAATAGTTTTTTTCCAACCTGTGGAAATCTCTTGTCGTTTCTTGCTTGCCTGCCACTTACAGTCCTCAAATATTTTAAGGCAACGTTAATCGCTATCTTCCGTATCCCGGAAATCTGTTCTTTTATTTGTCTTCACTCCTCAAAAACATCTTCCCATTCTCATTAAATCCCAGTAGAGCAGACCCTAAATTTTCGCCTATCGCGTAACTGGTATTCTTTTAGAACGGCCCCGTGCGTTGATTACCTATGGGCATTTATGGTCAAACCAAGTATAACTCGTACTCGTCGCCAAAGATGGCGGAAAAATGACCGGTTTCCTGTACTGCTCCAGTAAGTACCTGATTCTACCTGCTATCTCCGCCTTTAAAGCTAGCTGAAAATGAAGTTGTCATATATGAACAGTCCCCATAGATCTCAAAAGCGTCACCTCGTCCTTGTGAGCGATGAATTATTTTCCACCCTACAAGTCACTTCCCACCGACGAAATCTCGCGATTTTCCATGAAGTGCTCAGACGAAACATATACTTTAGTTCAAACAATAAACAGTATTAACGACATTTACCGACATGAATATCTTTAAAAATGTCTTAAAATAAGTGTCGGGCCATTTCATAATATCTCACGTCATTTATTTACATTTGGATACGCATCGAGCAGATATGAATGTACGAGAAAAAGTCATAGAGAATTGTAGTTTAAAAAAGTAAAATCGATCTTGCTAACCGAAACGCTCCTCTCAGGCTCAATCGGTAAAGCACGTCAAGCTATATGACGGTTCCGTATAGGATACAGGTTCGATTCCTGTCGGAGGGCGCACTTTTTCTATGATAATTTCCCGGACATTCAGGCCGGTAAATGTCGTTAATACTGTTTATAACAAGCAGAGCATTTACTTACTATATTTACCGGCCTAATAAATTTCATAAAAATTATGTGTCCTCAGACGCTAACCTGATGCTTGTTCAGTTGTTAAATGGTATCGCACGTCAGGCTATATGACGGTTCTTTGTAGGATACAGGTTCGATTCCTGTCGGAGAACCCACACATGATTGTCAAATAAATTCCTCCACGACATCACCCCTTACATGTAGCCACCTAACTCCCCGGGTTCAATCCTCTTGATTATCCTATGTGGGGTAAAACTGAACGAAAGAGCAACAAAACACCTTCGACTGGAATTCGAACTCGGTTTTCTCAATCCAAGCCGCTATCCATTACTCCACCGTGCCTCTCATATATATATATATATATATATATATATATATATATATATATATATATATATATATATATATATATATATATATATATATATATATATATATATATATATATATATATATATATATATATATATATATATATTAGTAGGGATAAATCCAAAGCGGGCTCAGTGTAAAAACAGAGCAATATTAAAATAATAATGACTAAGGAATCCTTAAAATTCCATCATGATAATAATTCTTTTCAAGGGCCATTACCCAAGCATTCAGACCAAAAATACATTGAGAATTTTTCAATGTATATTTCTACAATTAGAACGATTGCAATGGGTAACATTTTAAGGTAAGCATTCGTTATACTTAAATTGGTCAAGCTCATCCGATATTACATTAATAACAGCAAACAAAATTAAATATCCAACGTATCTTTCCCAGCCCGGAGTTTCGCTAATAGGCCGTTTGATGGGAAAACGTTTTACTATCAAGGGTGAGTTTATAATATATCCGAGAAATAAACTTCTTTGAAAATGTCTGTGAAAACTTAGCATACTTTTGATACTCAGTAACAACTGACTTGAGCGAGTTTTATTTTATTTTGTTTTGTTTCTTTTTTTCCTTTTTTGTATGTAAGATGTCAAACATGATTGGTAGGAAAAAATAAATTTCTTTTTCAGTGTGTAGTTCAAAAAGGTTTTTAATGACGTTCCTGCTAGCAATTTTAATTAACACGGGAACGGATAAAAGTGCGTTTCGTTTTTGCTTTTAATCAAGTTTCTTTTCTTCTTATACATTTATTTCATCATCTTTTAAAGTTTTTTTTTAAATCTTGCTAGCGGTTAATGAGTACGCAAATTGGTAGACGATGGTCTTTTCAAGGATAATATTGCCCAGGCGTTTCATTGGTTATTCTTGTACACAGAAAACAAGACCTGTAGACAGGTCGTCTGAATAATTGGGATGGCAGACAAGGGGATTTAAAGAAACACTATTTAAAATGTAATAATGGTTGACAATACTTCATCTAATAACAAAATCCAGATAGTATTAATATTTGTTTACTAATAGACGCCAGTCTGAATAGCTGTTATGAAAACAACTACACTGTATAATGGCTGACAATGCTTCATCTAAATTTAAAATAATATTACTACTTGTTTACTAATAGTCGTAGAGTGATGAACTGAATAGTTGTCATGAAAAGCAAATGAAATTAAGATGAAAGAAATACGAAACAAAAATTAAGCAAGTAAAATTTTTGAAAGAAATACTATTGCAAAATTAATAAAGGTTGACAACGCTTCATTTAATAAAAATTCCAGATAATAATAATACTAGATTACTAATAGACTTAAAGGGATGATCTGAATCGTTGTGATGAAAAGCAACTAAAATTAAGATGAAAGCAATATGTCAAAAATGACTAATAGTTGATAATGCTTCATCTAATAAAAAATCCAGATAATATTACTCCCGTTTACTAATAGACGTAGAGCGTAATAGACTATTAGACGTTGTGATGAAAAGCAATTAAAATTAAGATGATAGAAATATTAGTCAAAAATTAATAATGGCTTCATCGAATAAAAATTCAAGATAATTTTACTATTTGTTTACTAATATCCTTAGAGTCATGGTCTGGACAGTTGCAATGAAAAGTCACTAAAATTAAGAAGAAAAAATACAACACAAAAATTAATAATGATGGACAATTCTTCATATTATAAAAAAATTCCTTATATTCCGACTTGTTTACGTAGACTGATGCTCTGAATCGTTGTGATGAAAAGCAATGAAAATTAAGACGAAAGAAATATTGGTCAAATATTAATAATGGCTGACAATGCTTCATCAAATAAAAATTCAAGATAATTTTACTATTTGTTTACTAATATCCTTAGAGTCATGGTCTGGACAGTTGCAATGAAAAGTCACTAAAATTAAGAAGAAAAAATACAACACAAAAATTAATAATGATGGACAATTCTTCATATTATAAAAAAATTCCTTATATTCCGACTTGTTTACGTAGACTGATGCTCTGAATCGTTGTGATGAAAAGCAATGAAAATTAAGACGAAAGAAATATTGGTCAAATATTAATAATGGCTGACAATGCTTCATCAAATAAAAATTCAAGATAATTTTACTATTTGTTTACTAATATCCTTAGAGTCATGGTCTGGACAGTTGCAATGAAAAGTCACTAAAATTAAGAAGAAAAAATACAACACAAAAATTAATAATGATGGACAATTCTTCATATTATAAAAAAATTCCTTATATTCCGACTTGTTTACGTAGACTGATGCTCTGAATCGTTGTGATGAAAAGCAATGAAAATTAAGACGAAAGAAATATTGGTCAAATATTAATAATGGCTGACAATGCTTCATCAAATAAAAATTCAAGATAATTTTACTATTTGTTTACTAATATCCTTAGAGTCATGGTCTGGACAGTTGCAATGAAAAGTCACTAAAATTAAGAAGAAAAAATACAACACAAAAATTAATAATGATGGACAATTCTTCATATTATAAAAAAATTCCTTATATTCCGACTTGTTTACGTAGACTGATGCTCTGAATCGTTGTGATGAAAAGCAATGAAAATTAAGACGAAAGAAATATTGGTCAAATATTAATAATGGCTGACAATGCTTCATCAAATAAAAATTCAAGATAATTTTACTATTTGTTTACTAATATCCTTAGAGTCATGGTCTGGACAGTTGCAATGAAAAGTCACTAAAATTAAGAAGAAAAAATACAACACAAAAATTAATAATGATGGACAATTCTTCATATTATAAAAAAATTCCTTATATTCCTACTTGTTTACGTAGAGTGATGCTCTGAATCGTTGTGATGAAAAGCAATGAAAATTAAGACGAAAGAAATATTGGTCAAATATTAATAATGGCTGACAATGCTTCATCGAATAAAAATTCAAGATAATTTTACTACTTGTTTACTAATAACCGTAAAGCGATGCTCGGAATAGTTGTGATGACAAGCACCTAAAATTATGATGAAAGAGATACTAGTCAAAAATTAATAATGCTTGACAATGCTTCATCCAATAAATATTCAAGATATTAATAATTAAACCAAAAAATTAAGATGAAAGAAATGAGTCTGTAATTAATCATGGTTGACATTTCTTCATCTAAGAAACTTTTGTAATAATATTATTGGAAATAAGCTTTTTTAATTTTTATTCCTATTCTGTTTTCATTCTTTCTCTTATTGAAAAAAGATGTTGAGATCTTCACATAACCAGTGAAATAATATTTGACGATGATAAGCTAACCCTTTTATAGATGTAGCTTAATTTGTATGGTCAAATCCGACTCTGTGGAAGGGCGGGAAGATTTTGAGCATTCGGTTATTTTAACTCTTATTTCCGCTAATTTACTCTGATTATCTGATTACTTTTTAGTATGCTTATTTGATAATTTTTATTGACTGATTCGTTATCTACGGCTTACCAACCATTTGTAGGTTATTTAAAACTAGAAAATGTTTTAGTGGTAATTTTGTTTTAAACTATAATTACTTATTTATTCAGTTAAACTGTTGCTAACTCGCTCTCACGATAATGACGATATAGGTTCTCCTATATAAGCTTGTGAACCATAACTTTGTAGAGGTGACTGAAATAGTGTTTCATTTTTGTTGTTTTT
This sequence comes from Acanthosepion esculentum, assembly GCA_964036315.1. Lineage (NCBI taxonomy): Eukaryota > Metazoa > Mollusca > Cephalopoda > Sepiida > Sepiidae > Acanthosepion > Acanthosepion esculentum. Next base: position 39,815,951 of record OZ038512.1, read on the forward strand.
TTCGTTTTGTTTTTGTTTAGCGGCATATCAACCTCTATCTATTATTTAATGCTGAATATTTTGTACGCAATTTTATATTATTTTTTTATACGAATATGGTTTTAATAATACAAGTCATACTATTTAATCCATTGTGCGCAAATGAATATAACGAACTCAAATCCGATTGGCTCTCCAATTAACAATTCCGTGTCCTTATCCATTACAGCACATTGAAGCTTACAGCCACTGCTATTCACAAGCGGTCAGTCATCTACGTACTGAAGAGGCTCGACGTTGCTTAACTTCAATGATCATACAAGAACCGGTTTTTCAATGTTATATATACCTGTAAAGCCACGTAATGGATTCTGGAGTACAAAGAATTGGTTAGTCTTCAAATTACAAGGTGTGCGGAAATGCTTTAATTTTCAAATGTGAATTTACGGTGCGGGTGCATGTAATGTTTTCGTAAGGTCGTATCTGAGCATATACAAAAAAAAGACTTGTTGAAAGGTGGTAGGAATATCAAAAAAGAAAGTTAATATGAATAAAAAAATGATGTGGATTAATATGTAATCAAGTCTTTGCCAACATTCATGTGTGGACAAAAACGTCAAGATTCAACAAAGTCTGACTCGCAACTGAACAATGCAAGTCTTCAATCTAACAGACACCAGAAATCGGCAGCAAAACGAACACTAGTAGTCAAGTTAGGGTCATTTTATATAAACAATGAAAATTGGGCAGAAACTTTTGCAAAGATCTGGTATTAAGCTTTCTTCTTTTACTTTTTTTTCTTTTTTTTTGATTCACATTAACACTTTTCGTTTTCTTTCAATATTTCCATTCTTTGATAAATGAAATGATTACACGTTACCGGCTTTTAACACGCACTCCCACCATAAAACAACATTGTTGCAAACACCTCAAATTTCCCGAACAATAATCTCTTTGTATTCCACAACCCGTTTCTCCAAAACTTGACACGCGTGCGCGGAGGAGTCTGCAGATTAAAAGATGATTTATTACCTCATCTAACGGTATGCAAATCAGCCTACACATTACACTAGAAAAAGCTTAACGGCTAGGACCCGCTTTGTCATTCACATTAAAGCAAACCACCATCATTCCATCCGCATTCCATTGGTAAGAAGAAAGATCCTCTCCGAAATCTTCTTTCCGCGGACAAACTGTTCTGTGGAACCAACTCCAAAGAGCATGTTTTCGCGAGGTCTAACCTATTACTCTGTAACCCTCTACCTCGATAGACCCTCAGGACATGTACAGGATGAACCTCACTGTAAAAAAACGTCATGGCTTCGTACTGGGCCAACTAGTAAAGTTGACCGAACTTACGCAATCACTATTGTACGAATATTTCTTATATTCAATTCTTGGTCTAATTTTCTTGTTTCCTCTTAAGGTTGACTTAAAGAGTAGCGGTTTAGGGTATGATGGTCTGGAGAACTATTAATGCCTCCCATGCATGGTAGACACTTTTTTGCCAAGACAACTGACGAGGAAATAGATCCCTGCTATAAGTAAACTCCAGATTTTTCCATGGTTATTACTATAAAATGAAAATAAGCCTCCGGATAAATTAGAACTCGTTTCGCGTATTTCATGTTGGTAACCTTTGACTAGCTTTCTTCATTCTATTTAATGCAAAACTTCCCCTGCGCTCATTTTCAGACTATTCTGAACGGGTAGGGATGAGAAGAGCTTGCAGCTCAAAAAAAGATCCATCATTACTAGAGGCAGATGGAAATTTGGAATCGCTAGACCATGAAATCATATCTCCTTAAGACGATCACAAACACGGTCAGATTCCTACAAAGATATTACGACAATTGGCTTACGAGCCAATCAAAACTGAAGCGGCAATTTCAAAACTAATGTGCTCATTCTGCAACATATATATTTAATGAGATATTTAGCCCGAATTCCGTTAGGATGGTTCATTTTTTATCAGTTCACTGGAGCCGGTTGTCATCGTAAAACACTGGATGAAAATATTCACAGATATCCAATATATAATACAACATATCCAGGGCCGGATTATCTTATAGGTGAGTAAAGGCAGAAGCCTTGGCCTCCCTCAATCTTGGTTATAATCTATTTTTATTTATTACGGTTGGGTTGAAATATGTGCTAATTTGGTTTGGAATAAATAGTAAAATAGTATAATTTCTTAAAGAATAGTTTTATTGACAAACAAAAGATAGCTATTTTAGTTTAAGCTATGTAAATGACGCTGGAATATGTCAGGAGTAAAATATCTTCAAGACGGATAAATTTATGCATGAAACATGCTGTCGCCGCTGGGTGCTGATCTCAATGCACACCCATATATATATATATATATATATATATATATATATATATATATATATATATAGCGGATGTAACAGCAAAATTATCCAAATCGCATAACACAAAAGTTGTCCAATTGTTAGATTACGGTCTGAACCGTTGTAACTTAGAAATGATTAAAGATATCTTACTGGAATTTTCCAATGTTTTTATAACGCTAACGGACTCCACTTTTAGCAATAACAATATTTAATCTAACAATATATAATTACTCTATAAGCTTAACATAAGAATTGTGATGAATCGATCATAAACGGAAATGATATGTTTATCATTAATTAATCATAGCTAAGGATTGAAAGCTCATGAAGTATTCAAATAATGTACAAATATATATATATATATATATATATATATATGTGTGTGTGTGTGTGTGTGTGTGTGTGTGTGTGTATTGAACAATAAAAATTATTAAAAAATTGAAATCTTCAGACACACTGGGTGGTAGATTAATATTCTTTCGTTTTTATTATTATTATTTCATTTAGATTCCTCGACTAGTTTCAGCCAACATATGGCCATCATCAGGAGAAAATCAAATTCTGCTTGCTGGTAGCAGTGAACTACAGAAATGAATGTCTTAATGGAGAAAATGAACTTTTGTCTGTAGTTTTCATTTGTTTTTTTTATCTTTTTAAGACGAATTTTTTAACATTCCTTTTGTTGGTCAAACAGTCTCTTTTAAGTTGTTATTTAAGATAAGAGCTGGATGGATTCATGCTGCTTTGAATTCCCTTGGTCAGTTTGGCAGGTTTATTGGTTCCTGGAGAGGGGATGTGTCTTTGTTAAGTGTGTGTGTGTGTTATTTGGTTCTTAGGGAGTGAGTAAGTATGATATGTGTAAGCGTGTATATTACTGTGGGTGTGTGTTATCATTTGGATCATTAGGGAGTGAGTGAGTATGATGTGTGTAAGTGTGTATATTCGTGTGGGTGTGTGTATAAGTGTGAGGCCTCAACACCTCCGTAAGCATGTTTGTTTTGTGTGGGTGAGAAATGTGGGAAGGTTTTGATTTGTAGGGTTATGTATTAATACTATCTATATTGCTAAATTTATGGTTTAGCCCGGCTGGATAGTGTGTTCTTAAACGTCGTATCTACTTATTTTCATGGAACTCTAAAATCATTCTAATGTTATCTGCTCTGGACTTTTCTATTCTCTCAATTATAGTGAATTTGGCATGGGTTTTGAAATCTTGTTTTTCTAGGCGGAAATGTTGTTCTACAGGTAATAATTCTTCATGGGGAGTCGACTTAATATATATATATATATATATATATATATATATATATATATATATATATATATTATTCCAGGATCATTTTCCAACTTATTCGAGATGATCATCGCCGTCACTCATCTAACTTTCTGAAGTAACAAGGTGACTGTCTCCTAGGTTTCACGTACAATTTCATTTTCAAGTCTTTTTTCACTGCTCTTTGGACTGTCATAGCTGAAACTCCTCTCTCATGTGCCAAATGTCTCACGAATTGCGTTAGATTTTTCTTGTCGATCTCTTTGTCTCTAAGTTAAAATGATGATCTCTCTTCCGGTTGTGACCTCCTCATCCAGTTTTCCTCTCCACTGTTCGCTTTTTTAAAACTTATTCACCGTTATCTTGACGGTTCGTGAATGGTCATTGAAGATAAAAATCAGAGTATGAATGTTGGTACCATTAAAGGGCTGAGTGATTTTTTTCTCCCACCATTGTTCAGTTGGGAAGATAGTGGTTCTGACACAAAACAATTTCAACCTACTCAATTTTAAATGAATAACTCAAAGGGTCTTTTCAGTCAATCTTACGAAAAATGGTGTGAAGATGGCTAAACGTCTTATCTGAAAACCTCGAAAAAAGAAACTCAAAAATTCTAGATATTAAACATTTTGTAGGCTGTATAATTATGCTGTTACACGATTTGGACAAGTATTATGTTATACCTGATATATATATATATATATATATATATATATATATATATATATATATATATATATATATATAAAGATCAGAAATAAGTTCCAAATGTAGAAATGAAAACAAATACCTATTATCACAATTTAGGCCAAACGGATAAAATATATACCAACCATTACTACTGCATCACAACTACCATTGTAGCATTAGTCCACAATTACTTCCACACCACAACTAACATTACCGTATCAGTGCAAAAGAATACTTACTTGCCCGCCCAGAAAAATTAATACCACCGCATAAATACTAATAAGCATTATAAATTGTAGTTTCTGCCATCGCCAAAACAAGCAATTAACCGGCTTTAAAATAATAACAAAACAGCGTTAAAAAAATTAAAAACAGACATCATCCTAAAAAAAACAGACGGATAGATGCGTGGACGCGTATGCATACGTATATACGTGTGTGCGAGAAAACATTATTCGGCGAACAAAATGCACGAACTATCATCGCGTTGAAACTTTTCATTTTTCAAAACACGGTAAAGATATTGAAAACATATTATAAAACATAAATGCAACAAACTATTTCTTATTTAACAGTTAAAATATTTAATCCTTGAAAATGGCTAAATGTATAGCCGAAAGCGCTCGGATAAAAAGAACATTCGGAGAGTTTTTATATAACTTATCATCTGAAAAGAAAAAAAAATTTTTAGATCGCATGACAAATTGTATGAAAAACTAAATAAAATCACCTTGTCTCTCGTATTCAATGAAATGTGGATGAAAGAAGGTTTGATGCCTAAATACACACACACACACATATATATATATATATATATATATATATATATATATATATATATATATATATATATATATATATATATATGTATGTATATGTGCGTATATGTTTATTAAATCCACATTTGATTGATTTTATCGATCAACAAAGTGGTCAAATGAGAAATCGAAATGTAGTGTCTAATGGCAAAATTAGCTTTTCTTAAAACTTAGGATTCAAGAGAATTAGTTCCAAACATCTCCACTTCTTAATTCTCTTTGACATCATCATTATTATTATTATTATTATTATTATTATTATTATTATTCTGTAGGAAGTGGAAGAATAAATCCACAATAGATAGAATTTGGCCACAAGCCATGTATTCGGACATTTGAGATTGCGCTTATCCCCAAAAGGACAGTCTGAACAACGACATAATTATTTAAGAAAATTTGATTGCTTGATATTTGGGACTTTTAAAAAAAAAGTTTTATTAGTTTCTGTCAAAGATAGACATTAGCACAAATGTCAATCCTAGCGTGAGCGTCATCATAAGTTAATTTAATCGAGAAAGACAAATGAAAAAATCATACTCTATACTAAACCTATGTTCATAAATCAGTCAAGGAAAACAAGAAAGGCTGGCTAAGGGGTACAGTCAACAAATACATGGCGGGGAGAGCCAAGTTTGACAGCAAATGCATCAGAATCGGAAACGGTAAGAAAGCGAAGTGACAGCGAAGAAAATCAAGCCTCCTAATTTTAGATTCAGTGGTCTTCTACATGACAATATCCGTGACTTTGGTCACATAGTAATTGTGAGTTCAGTCCCTGGGTTGGGTAGTAAAGACCCAGTCTCAATGGAGACAGGGCTAGAAGTATCTGAGCCGTGCTAAAAAAAAGCCGAGATGCCAGTAGAAAGGAAAAGCAAAACAAGAACAATTTACCCTCGTAGATCAAGTAAAGGGTTCATGTCGAAATTCCATGAACGTTCTGAGGATCGACAGTCACCTGAAGAAGGTCAGGGAGCACAGCAGCCGAAATGTTTCGGTATAAAACGATGAGGACATTGGTCAGTCTATAAACAATGTAACTAATGGAAATTCCTCACCTCCTAGAAATTCAGACTGCAAATCGATACTTGAAAAGATAGCTAATTGTGGAAGATGGTTTTATTTTCTGGCAATTATTGGTCTAAACCTTTTGTCGGTTGTATGTGGCAACAAAAAATAATTGAATTTGAACTTTGAAGTTCTTTTAGTCCAATCGTCAGGACAGTTGATACGGTTAATCTGACTACATTATACAAAAGAATGAGTTTTACGAGAATGACAACCTTTATTCAAGTTCAGCTTGTTTAATGATGTACAGAGACAAGCAACTGAAATTAAGATGAATGAAATACTAGCCAAAAATTAAGTGTTAATAATGCCTTATCTATTAAAAATACAAAATAATATACCAAATTGTTTACTAATAGTCGTAGAGTGATAGTTTAAATAGTTTTGATGAAAAATAAATGAAATTAAGATGAAAGAAATACGAGTCAAAAATTAATAATGGTTAACGAACTTCATCGAATAAAAATTTCAGATAATATTTCTAGTTGTTTACTAATAACCGTACAGTGATGGTTTAAATAGGTTTGATAAAAAGCAACTGAAATTAAGATAAAAGAAATACCAGACAAATTTAATAATGGCTGACAAGACTTCATCTAATAAAACTTCCAGATAATATTACTACCTGTAAAGTGATATTTAAGTTGTGATGAAAAGCAAATAAAGTTACAAATAACCGTAGTGTAGGTACCTCCAAAAAACGATACCTTAAGTTTAAAATTCTTTTAAAAACAAATGAAAAAAATCTTTCTTTAAGCTATAATTTTAGTTTTAATTGCAAACTTATGGATTAAATTTAATATTCACAATAAACAATATATTTTTTGTAATTCAAAGCGAATTTAAATTGATTAAAATTTATTTTTTCTACCCGTCAGTAAAATGAATACATTCCTCAATATTGTCAATTTTATCAACACAACATAATTATGTATCTGTCTATATTTCTGAGATGAGGTATTATGTACACTATTTACATTGCTCGGACTATCATCCTCATCTTTGTCGCCATATTTATCACAACGTTTCAGTTGTTGTACGCACCCTATATGGAGAGAAAAGGGAAATCACCGCCTTCTGTTGGATCAGGTTGAAACCATAGACATAGAACATCATTGGAAAATTCGTAAACTTAAGGAATCAGCACATATGCTAGGCCACAAAAATCTCCTGAGTTGAAAAAGGCCTAGAAATGATGGGAACCAGTAATAAGGAGTGCTAGAGAAAAGCAATATTATAACGAAAATTGCAATATGAGCACTGGTAAAAAATGCTTGCTGAAGACATTAGGTTTATAATACCCAGAAATTCATACACAGATGTCCTCAAGGACATATGGCACAGTGGATAAAGACGTTGGTTAGATCCAGTGACAGGACGCAAAGGGTATGAGTTCCATACCCGGTTAAGGCAGTGGAGAACTTGGAGAGGAGAATTAACAGGAGATAACTGATATCCATTAGACACGGCACGTCGAACTGGAACAGTCTACCCCAGCGAGCGAAATAAAGGGTTCAGTTCGACATTCCAACCACCCGAAGAAGGCCGGAGCGTACAACGGCCGAAACGTTGTAATAAATATGGCGACAAAGATGAGGACAATAGTCCGACTAATGTAAATACTGTACATAATACCTCATCTCAGAAATATAGACAGATACTGAAAGGCCGAAAGGTTCAAATAAATGTGGACAATAGCCCGAATAATGTAAATAGTGTACATAATACCTCATATCAGAAATATAGACAGATCGTGAAGGGCCGTAACTTTGTAATAAATATGGCGACAAAGATGAGGGCAATAGTCCGAATAATGGAAATAGTGTACATAATACATCATATCAGAAATATAGACAGATCCTGAAGGGCCGTAACTTTGTAATAAATATGGCGACAAAGATGAGGGCAATAGTCCGACTAATGTAAATACTGTACATAATACCTCATCTCAGAAATATAGACAGATACTAAAAGGCCGAAAGGTTCAAATAAATGTGGACAATAGCCCGAATAATGTAAATAGTGTACATAATACCTCATATCAGAAATATAGACAGATCCTGAAGGGCCGTAACTTTGTAATAAATATGGCGACAAAGATGAGGACAATAGCCCGAATAATGTAAATAGTGTACATAATACCTCATATCAGAAATATAGACAGATCCTGAAGGGCCGTAACTTTGTAATAAATATGGCGACAAAGATGAGGACAATAGCCCGAATAATGTAAATAGTGTACATAATACATCATATCAGAAATATAGACAGATCCTGAAGGGCCGTAACTTTGTAATAAATATGGCGACAAAGATGAGGGCACTAGTCCGAATAATGTAAATAGTGTACATAATACCTCATCTCAGAAATATAGACAGACTCATAATTATCTTTACTAAAAATATTTGAAAATACTATTCTGAAAATTCAGTTTACTTTATCTGAATTGAAACAAATATTGATTGATTTTAGTTTAAAATATCGCAGAAAAGCATTTTGTAAAAATGAGTTAGGTATTTTTATGAGGTACTGACAGATCTATCGACAGACTGATATTTGAATATTTAATTAACGGGTAGATAACTGTAAAAATTACTTGACAAATAAAATTATTAAATTTTAGGTAAGTTGGCTTTATAGTTTTATCTACGAAGACACCAGTTGAGAAAATGTTAAATATTACCAAAACATTTTAAATTTAATTTGGTCCCAACTTTTATTTTCGGATGATGTTAAGGATAGACGGCCGTATTTTCAAAAATCAACACGTTTATACACAATAAATATTCGAAATTATTTTTACAATACTGTCGCTAATTTGTAACGTGTTTTTCCATTTATGATTGTTAAATATAATTTTAATGTAATAACATTATCACTTAACCACTACAAATTAATACAGAATTTTGAAAGATTTAAAATTTATAAATTATTCTGATTAAATTAAAAAAAGGAAAACAATTCTTGAAAAGAAATCATTATTCATGTTTTTTTTTAGGATAATAGTGCCCATAATAATATTTTATTCATAAAAGCAATTAAAAACTTTTCTAATTAAAAAAGTTTGAGATTTATTACATTTTTAATTTCACAATTCAGTGCTGATTTTCTGTATGTGAGGGCCTTGAATGACGCAAATAATTTGATGATTCAAATTATCCTCGGATGTACTTGTCCTTATAACAACTATAAGCATTAAGCTATACAAAAAACAATTTCTCGAAATTTCATAAATTTAAATGTGGAGATAACATACGTAAACAGATATGTTTACAAAAACTTTTAAAAAATGAAACATTTAAAAAATAATTTCACTATATTCTGAATAAGTCCTGAAAGTTTTACTAAAAACAGACAATTATCCGACTTTTATAAGAATTCCAAAACGAATGTTTTTTCACCACAAACAATTTTTGTTGTTGTTTTTTTTAAGCTTTTCATCCCAGGCAAGCCTGAAAGCCACTATCACGCAAGGGGTTACAGAGGATTTGGAGCAAGAGCAGATAGGAGTGATAGAGGAAAGGATGTGGAAAAGGATAGTAGATAGATCAATGCAACTGGAGATGTCGAATGACGTTACATTTGAATAGTTGGAGATTATAGTTGTCAGGGAAACAGGAATAGGGAAGGGAGTTCCACAGGCGTGAGGTGCGAGATATGAAGCTATTGGAGTAAAAGAGACGTCTACATTTAACAGTTTCAACAGTGAAAGGGTGGGAATGGGATGCTAGCCTCGTATGACGCTTGAATTCATGGAGCCTGAGAACCAGCGATAGCAGCTCATCGGAGCAATTACCATGGAAGTATTTGTAAAAGAGAGAGAGAGAGATGCGCCCAGATTCTGCGTACACATTAATGAACCAGAGATTTTAAACCAAAATTTACAAGGTTCTAAATAGGATAAGATATATAATTTTTGCATCAAAAAATCTTTTGATCTTTCTTCTTAATAATAGCAAAAATATTCTGACATTATTGCTTTTTATTAGCTTTGAGTATTTTTTTTCATCAGGCATCCTCTTTTTGCGTGATTATTTGGAGGCGCCGTAGATTGATTGCGTGTGTAATTTCGATTAAAAGCAACTAAAATTAAGATGACAGAATTATAATTTAAAAATTAATAATGGCTGACAATGCTTCATCTAATAAAAGATCCAAATAATATTACTACTTGTTTATAAATAACCATACAGCGATGGTCTGAATAGTTGCAATGAAAAGCAACTGAAATTAACATGAAAAATCTCATGACAAACATCAATAATAACTGACAATTCATCTAATAAAAATCCCGGATAATATTACTAATTCATTAAAATAGCAGTAGAGTCACAGTGCATTTAATATGAAAGAATTCTTCTCTTTGCCGTGTTCCTCCTAGGCGATCATGTCTCACCACAATTACCTCTCCTCTGTGGCATTTAATAAATACTGTCTTTTTCGTAACTCTTCTAAACATTGTTCTGCCATTCATTTACTGAAGATCGCTATGTTATAGACTGTTTTCCTCAGTTCCACTTGCCTTCAATATATCCTGTGAGTATCAAATTTTCCAAACCCTCTTTTCTCATTATATGCGCTATAAATTTCAACTGCCTCTTCTTGATGTTAATTATAACACTCCATTTTGTTTCCATTTTCTCTAAAACTTCATCTTTACTCACATGGTCGGTCTATGGTATCCTCAGTATCTGTCTGCAGAACTACATTTCTGTTGCTTCAAGTCTCTTCTTCATCTATGAGGAGATCGTACAAAATTCACTGCCATTCTCCTAACATCCGGTTATTTTCTCCCGTCTTTGTAACAAAAGTAACAGATTATCACTTGTTTCCTCTTTATGATTAGATTTCCCGTTACTTCTGAAGTCTTTTCATTCTCCTTCACTGTCAGTAACACCTTACGTCTTAGTGGCATTATCTCTCTCCTTGGGCTGAATTGATTATATATATATATATATATATATATATATATATATATATATATATATATATATATATCCAAGTGTGGGATTGGTATATACGAAGTAAATTCCAATAACCAACAATTATTATTCTTTAAAGAGTGCTCAATACAGAGTAGACCAGATATAATTATTCATTTAAATATTATAACATAAATATGTTATAAAATCACTACAAAAATAGACATTTTGTTTCAACACTCCCGGTGTCTTATCAAGGGATGATGTTGAATGTAGAATAAAACACATTCTATTTATTCTACATTCAACATCATCACTCGATAAGACACCGGGAGTGTTGAAACAAAATGGCTATTTTTGAAGTGATTTTATAACATATTTATGTTATAATATTTAAATAAATAATTATATATATATATATATATATATATATATATATATATATATATATATATATATATATATATATATATGAGAATGTTGATGAAGTTTTTCTTTGTTTATAACGAGACTTCTGTTTACCTTTGCTTATCTTCTGAAAGGCATATTTCACCATCTCAATGCACCTTTGGATTTTAGTGTCGAACTTTCTGTTAAAAAGTTTTTCCAGATATTTAAATCGTTCTACTTGTTTCATTTTGGTATCTCCATTTTGTAATTTGCATGTTGGGAGTATTTCTTTTGCTAACAGCCATGCATTCTATTTTCAGGATTAACCATGGTTGATAATTCTTTATCCAAGAAAAATCTCAAGATAACATTTATACTTCTAAAATCGCTTGATTCCATCGAGGAGGTTGAATTAAAAATCATAAAAAAAACTTGTAATTCCAACGGATAATTTATTGTTCAAACAGATACATTTCGGAAAGCTTTTGCAATCCTTGATCAAGAATTGCAAAAGCTTTCCGAAATATATCTGTTTTTAAGTTTTTATATGATGTTGTCTTTAAGTTTTTATATGATGTTGTTTTTAAGTTTTTATATGATTCTTAATTCTTCATTTATACTTATTTCCAAAAACCCACATACCAATGAAGTTTCTGTTTGCTAATGTCCCTAGCTGTTACAAAAAAAAAAAAACATTTTACCAAATAGCTGTTAGGAAGAAGAGATCAGTTCATAACTTCTCCCAAGATATTTACTCGAAAATGAATGTGACGAAACTCGGGTCTCCGATTTCTCGCGTAGCGGTTATCATTACACAACCCGAACATCTATAATAGTATATTTTTTTAAAGCTTTTCACCCCAAGCAAGGCGGGAGTGCCGCTAGCAAGCAAGGCGGGAGTGCCGCTAGCAAGCAAGGGGTTACAGAAATTGGTAGCAAGAGTAAAGAGGTGTGATAGAAGAAAGGATGAAGAGAATAACGGGGAATAGATCAAAGCATCGATTGGCATTGCATTTGAATAGATGAGATTATAGCAATCAGGTAAGCAAGTCAGGGGAAGAAAGTTCACCAGGTGGGAAGTGAGAGTTATGAAGCTATTGGAGTAGAAGAGACGGCTATATTTAACCGTTTTCACAGGGAAAGGGTAGGACTGAGATGCCGAACTAGTAGCGCGTTTAAATTCATGCAGTTTGGGAACTAGCGAAAGTAGCTCGATAGTTGTTGTTGTTTACCAATGGCTGGATATTCAGTGTCTGTGCTGTTGCAATAAAAAGCAGGCGGAATTAAGATAAAATTAATAATTAATAATTAATAATGAATAGCTTTGCAATTATTTTATTTATCGCATATACTAGCCTATCATGCGACATTTGAAAACCTAATTTTGAAGCTAATTTGATTACAGTAGATATATAGTTTTTTCAACGGCGTAGCCAGAGCCAGCAGTACATACACTAATATTATATCTCGTGTATAATGCGACTCTCTTACAATTAGCTTCAAAATTAGCACTTCAAATGTTGCATGGGGTTCTGGGGAAGACGATAAACTACATCCAACAGCAAGGCCTCTGATCAGAAGGTTTTGAGGAGCGTAGAACCACCTCTTAATTGCTGGTGTTCCCAGGTCCATCCTGACCCGAGGTGGAAGCACCTGTTAGCGTTCCAACTATAGGCAAATAGTTAAGCCAACCCAAACTGGGGTCAAAACACTATGTAAATGGAAAAATAGGTTTTAATATCAGAAATACTTTGTAAAAAAATATTTATTACCAGCAATACATTTTGAAAAAAAAGATATTACCAACTATACATTTTTAAAGAAAAAATATTACCAGAAATAAAAATTTGTGTCGGCATTAAATAACCCATTGAGGTTGATATGCCATAAAACAAACCAAAGCGAACCAAACCGAAAGTCGCATGAGCGCGAGCATATATGGTAAACCTATATTATTTGTAATTATTTACACTATTTATATTCGGACTGTTATCCTCATCATTGTTGTTGTTATCATAAAGTTTCGACCTTTGCACCTTCCGGCCTTCCTCAGGTGTATATCGATTTGGGTAACCAGCAGAGAACTCTGTGAAAACGGGCGAATAATAATTAAGCAATACGAGATAAAAATAACTAGTCAAGATAGAACTGTCTAAGGACGTCGATTAAATAAATGATTCAGTTCAGTTCAATATATGATCGGTATACACCTGAGGAAGGCCGGATGGCACAACGGCCGAAACGTTGTGATAAAAACAAAAAAGACGAAGACAATATTCCGAATATAAATAGTGTAAACAATGATAATTAGAAATCCCAGAAATTCAAACAGAAATGATTTTTATTTACTTAATTCGAATATCATGTATTTTATTCGTTTTCTTTTCTTCCTTTTGTTCTCATTTGTTTTCACGATTTTTATGTTGATTCAAATTGTTGATTGATTCGCAGTAGTTTTTTTGCGATCAAATCTTTGTTCAGTTTTTTTATTAAATTGTTTTCTGCTTTCTTTACCACGTTTCCAAAGCGCGTCCTTGTCTCTTATTAATTCTCTTGCGCATACAGAGAAGATTGTTTGCAAAATGCCAACCTAAAATTAATTTGCAACCAAACGAAGCTGGTCCGACCCTAAAAATTGTCATCTAAATGACGCAAAAAAATCAAAGTAACACTGACATCTTATTTTTACAGATATATTAACCGTAATTACACAAAAATATCTTGAAATAAAAGGAGTAAATTTATTCAATGAAATCGCTATTGGCTTCAGCCTCGACCTCAAAACGACTTCGGTATCCCCTGCAACTCTTCTTGGGGGTTTCCTTATTTAAGTTAGTGAATGCTGCCATAATACTCGCGTTCAATTCATTTTTGGTGTTACAAGGAGTTTTTGCGGTCCCTCGCTCAATTGCGCCTCATACATAATAATGAAAGTGGTTGCGGTCTGGGGATTAAGGTGGTCAGATGTAAGGGGTGATATGGTCGCTGGAATTGTCTGGCAACCATGCCTGTGTTCTCCTGCTTGTGTGGCAAGACGTGTGGCAAGAGTCCTGTTGCTAGACGTGGTTCTTTCAACAGCCACTCTATTGACCCAGGGCAG
>OZ038512.1:39835544-39855544 GCA_964036315.1 Acanthosepion esculentum
CTCCTAAGACAAGCAAGGAAAAGATCAATATTTTCATCAGTTGCACGTTAATTTAGGATTGCAGTGTTATATAGACAACTATCTCTGTTTACGGTGTACTCCTACCACCTTACTTACCACACCCAATAAAGTGTATAAAATAATAGACGTACAGGAATAGAGATGACGATTTACAGATTAGTATCTTGAGGTGATTAAGTATTTATCAAGATACAACTTCGACTTCGGAAATTTATATGATAGATTTATCCCATAAATATGTGTAATGCATTTAGACTTTTTGTATATGTCATATATAATGTATTCAAACTTTTTGTATATGTCGGAAACTGTTGGCTGTTGCATAACGAGATCATCTTGCATCTTTTAATTGGCTCGTTAGATTCTCCCCAGGCATTCTGCTGTAAAGACCTTGCATTAGACTAAGCTTGTTAAAATAGGCATACATGTATTACGCAACTCCACTGTTAAGACAAAAATTGCAACACTGGTTGCATTATGCTCAGCTTAAGAAATATAGTGATTTTCCAAGCGTAGATGTGGCACGAGGCCGAAAGTATGGGATAGCCAGTGAGGATCGAACTCACTACTCAGTCGTAATTGTTCTATGCTTCAGTATCTGTCTATATTTCTGAGATGAGGTATTATGTACACTATTTACATTATTCGGACTATTGTCCTCATCCTTGTCGGCGTATTTATGGCAACGTTTCGACCTTTGTACGCTCCGGCTTTCTTCAGGTGTTTGGAATGTCGAACTGAACCCTTTATTTCGCTCACTGGTGTAGACTGTTCTAGTTTCCCGTGCCATGTTTAATGGATGTCAGTTATCTCCTGTTAATTCCCCTCTCCAAGTTCTGCACTGCTTTAACCGGGTATTGAACTCACACTCAAGGACACATAGCAGAGTGGATAAAGGCGTTATTTAGATCCGGTGACAGGACCAAAGAGTGTGAGTTTAAGGCAGTGGAGAACTTGGAGAGGGGAATTAACAGGAGATAACTAACAACTGAAATCCATTAAAACATGGCACGTTGAACTAGAACAGTCGAAACGTTGTAATAAATAATGCGACAAAGATGAGGACAATAGTCCAAATAATGTAAATAGCGAGACATGCTTGCTAACCATTACACCGCCTGGAGGTGTCCCAGCTTACGAAATATATGTACGATGGGTGCGCGCTGAAGTGCAATCGTTATTACTTTAGCAACACAAGCGACTACTAATTATTTTTACTCCTCTCCATAATTTGCCCTCGTGCCAAATTTCTTATTCTTCTTGTATGTGTCATGTCCCTTCAGGAACGTTGGCGATCAAGGCGCTCCACAACTTCCGATGGTAGCTCTAAGCAGTGTTTGACTTTTTGATATCTCTCCCAATCCTCGTTCCTCCAACCATTTACACATGCTCGTTAGGAGGTTATTCATTATTTGAGCTTTTTGTGTCGAATTAGTTCTTCCTTCTAAATTAAAAGGCGGTTGAACCAGTTGCAAGCCCTCTTCCCTCATTTTGTGCCAGACATTTCAAACCGTCTCTTACTAATTCAAAGTATAATTGTCATTTTTGTTTCTATTCCCTTAAAACTTCGACGTTGCTGACAATGTTCAGTCCATAATATTCTCAGTATCCTTCTGTAGATTCCCATTTCTGTTGTCTCAAGTCTCTTCTTCATCTGCAATCAGATTGTCCAGCATTCACTGCCATAAAGTAGGTACGCTATCACATAACATTTAAGTAATCTTTTGTTTCCTAACGGAATTTTCCTGTTTCTTATGTCGGGTTGAATAGTAGGATATACAGGGTGATTTAGCCTTGGTTGGAAACCAGTCTATCTGGCAACCTACTGAGGGGAAATAGTCTACGTACTTAGTCATGAATCGAAAAAGACATGATCGCCCATGCATCTATCACGTGTAGCACTTACTGACTGAATGACGAAATCAATCAAATACTAAACTGGACTACTTTCTGGTGAACATGTTGCTCACGCCATTCGTCGGAGTTTTCTCAAATCTGAACAATTTAGCTTTACTGTATTATTCTGCTACAATCGTTTTTTTTTTGTTTTTTTTTAATAAATCTCCCATAAATACAAGGTTTAAGAGCCTGTCAATGTAGAGCATTACTGACTTTGGTTGCTGTATAAATATAAAAGAAGGAAACAATTGCAGATTATGAAGATATGTAGGTTGATTATTACCTATCAAATACTCCATTGCACTACTTTCTGGTGAACATGTTGGTCACGCCATTCTTCGGAGGTTCCTCAAAGCAAATTTGAGCAATTTAGGCCTATTGAATTATCTACAATTTTTGTTGCGTTTGAATAAATCTTCCCTCAATACAAGAAGCTCTCAAAGTAGAGTGTTATAGACTTACGTTGATGCATGAAGAGGCGGAAGCAACTGCAGATCTTGAGGATAAGTAGAATACATAATAATTATTATCTTGCCTACCTATTCTGCAAATCATAGATTTGAAGACGTTTAAGAGTGTCATGGTTGGGGAAATATCCTCTCAGGATACTGTTCTCATCAAGAAGTCTTTTGCGTCGAACTTCATTCTTAGCAATAGACCACGAAAGGAATGAGGATTTATCGACACTGTGAAAAGTTTCATCTGTAGGGAAAAGGATTTGTATGATTGAAAAGCCTAAATACTACTCCTTTTTTTTTTTTTTTTTGTGGTGATATGACTTAAAGATAGACAACGGTAGAAGGGGTCTGGTTCTTTCTGTAAAACATCCGTTAGGTGAAACATTGGTAGCTAGTTTCTGGCTCACTAGGATTCTCTCTCTCTCTCTCTCTCTCTCTCTCTCTCTCTCTCTCTCTCTCTCTCTCTCTCTCTCTCTCTCTGTATATATACATATATATATATATATATATATATATATATATATATATATATATAAAATATATATATATATATATATATGTATGTATTACATAGAATCCAATTTTACCTCATTCGAATAGCTATTTCAACCAACAACAAGACCTATATTGGCATTGTCAATACAGAAGTACTTCTTCACACACACACACACACACACACACACACACACACACACACCTATGTGTGCGTGGCTTTATGTATGCATGTATCTATCTCTCTCTCTCTCTATATATATATATATAGGAAAAAAAATTTTTCCTATATATATATATATATATATATATATATATAAAATATATATATATATATGTATATATATATATATATATATATATATATATATATATATATATATATAAAAGAAAAAAAAACAAAACACAAACGACCTGAATTAAGGTGATGTCAGAATTTGTTGAAAGATACATCCCTACCCATCCCTAAACGTAACCCCGCTTTCGAATGTAACTATTAACTGATGCAACGAAAATTAAAATTTGAACCCCCTACCACCCCTTGTCTAGAATGGATTTATCGGTATCCTTGGAAACCCTCAATTATGCATCTTTGCCGTGCCTTTACCAACCGTAAATTTTAAAAAATAAGTTACTCCAAGATTCGCTTGACGAGGAAATGGAACTAATGTCTTTGGTTTAATAACAAAATTAAATTCAGGGGCTTTTAGCTTCCATTTCTGAAACATGGTTATCACTCTGTAGCGAAAAAACATATTTTAAATCAATTAATTTATAATATTAATGCTCTGTAAATTTACATTGGGCACTATTGTGTAAAAATAAAAATATCTATAAGAACACCGGATTTTATATCTTATTGTTCTTTCCTTTTATATATATATACATACATATATATATATATATATATATATATATATATATATATATATATATATATATATATATATATATATATATATGTGTGTGTGTATATGCGTGTGTGTGTGTGTGCGTGTGTGTGTGTGTATATAAAATATATATATGTTTTCAACCCCATCACTTGATAAGACAGCAGTTTTGAAACAAAAGGGCTATTTTTTAATGATGTTATAACATGTTTATTCTATAATCTTTGAATAAATAATATTTGCTCTATATTGAGCACTCTTTTAAGAATAATATTTTTGGTTATTGGAATTTATTCTATCTACACAAATCATATACTTGGGTATAATATACACACACACATATATATAAATATATATATAAATATATATATATATATATATATATATATATGTATATATATATGTATATATATATATATATATATATATATATATATATATATATGTATATATATATATATATATATATATATAAAAGTGAACATAGAAGTCAAATATATGTATATATATATATATATATATATATATATATATATATATATATATATAAAAGTGAACATAAAAGTGAACATAGAAGGCGACAGTTTTGTTTCATGCTAGATGCAATCGTCAGGCCTGACGATTGCATCTAACATGAAACAGACTGTCGCCTCTAAGTGTTGACTTCTATGTTCACTTTTATATTTACACACGCTCTATCTCCGATATTGAGCACTTTATCCCATAAATATAGCACACTTTAAGACTATATTTCTTCATATATATATACATATATATATATATATATATATATATATATATATATAAAGTGAACATAGAAGTCAACACTTAGATGCGACAGTCTGTTTCATGCTAGATGCAATCGTCAGGGCTGACGATTGCATCTAACATGAAACAGACTGTCGCCTCTAAGTGTTGACTTCTATGTTCACTTTTATATTTACACACGCTCTATCTCCGATATTGAGCACTTTATCCCATAAATATAGCACACTTTAAGACTATATTTCTTCATATATATATATATATATATATATATATATATATATATAACTGAGTGTGTGTGTGTGAGAGAGAGAGTGAGAGAGAGAGAGTAAGAGAAAATGGAACCAAATGTTTTTGAAAAATGTTTGTCAATGTAATGCAAATTCTGAACCAAAATTAACTTTTGGAACGACACATTTGAAATAATCATAAAAAATATGCCTTTCAAATATTTTCAAAAGTTCACACATTACAGCAAATAAATATTCATCCATTTTCTTTTTAGTTGTGCAACAGCCAGTTTTTCTGTCTATTGTTTTTCGAAATGTTGACTACAGCATTTCAAACAAAGTCATCCGACCATCCAGTTAATAAAATGGCAACGATCTTTGACAAAAGCAAATAGAATAAAAAAAGGAATTCTGTAGAGTGCACCAAAGTAACTGGAACTTGGATGTTAGAAAGAAGAAAAACAGACATAATGTACAGATTTTTGTGAATGTAGGGGAAAAATAATGTTTGCAGTTATTTATTTTGTTTCGTTTTCATTTTATTTCTCTTAAAGCAGAGATCAAAATTACAGCGAGTGTCAAAATCAACTGAGTATTTCAGAGACGGCACGGTCATAAGCAAAATGAATATGACAAATATGGAGACCCCCATCTGGCTGAGGCCTCGCCCTCCCATTGCACCAGGGAGAGAGGGATCGGCGCTTGCACCGAGGCCAGCGTAACTGACAGTTGTCGGGGGCGCGGGCAATTTTTGTTCGGAACTCGGGTGTACGGGCTGGAACTCCCCACATTAAATCGACTTTGTGTCACAGCCTCACCTCGTGGGGGGGGGTGAGTAAATACAAGTAAGAACACCCCATCACAAATGAGAACACCCGTATTTCAATATCAAGCCAGCTAGCTATATATATATATATATATATATATATATATATATATATATATATATATATATATATATGTATATATATATATATATATATATATATATATATATATATATATATATATATATATATATATATATACAGACAGACATGACAGAATTGAATAGACACCAAGATAAATTTTATTTCTGTTTTTTTTTTAATAACCAAGATAAATTAACTTAGATTATTTGATTAAAATTGCAGATAACAATACTGGAACATGCCACGAACCAAAGGAGCATCAGACCTATCCGAATTTCAGCGAGGACATATCGTGGGTCAACATGAAGGTGGTCTTAGTCAAAGAACAATATCTGAAAATCTTTCAATACCCCTTTCTACTGTTAATAGAGTGATCGTACAATTCACCAGAGAGGGCAATAAGTGCATAAAACCTCATCCAGGCCGCCCTGGACCCTCTGAAATAACCATTCGTCTTGTCGAAAGAAATGTTGAACAGGATCCACGTTGCAAGGCCTCTGACATAGGAACACAAGTTGATGTCAGTCCCAGAACAGCTGTCAGGTATCTTCACAAGCTGGGCTACTATGGAAGAGATGCGAGAAGGAAACCACTTCTCCGTCCAGCCAATATCAAACGCAGAAAGGATTGGGCTCGTGAGATGGTGGAGAGACCTGTGACCTTTTGGACCACTGTTATTTTTTTTAATGAGTTAAGATTCGCATTATTTTCCGACAGTGGAAGAGTATGGTTATGGAGACTCTATAGTCAAGAGTTTGATTTAAAAAGACTGCAGCCAACGGTGAAACATGGGGACCTTTCAGTAATGGTATGGGGTGCAATTTAGAGTGTGGTCACACAGAGCTTGTGAAGTGTGAAGGAAACATTAATTCAACCAAATATGTTTCTATATTAAAGAAAGGGCTCCTACCATTATTCTCTAGTAGCAGGATGAGCAAATTTGACTCCCTATTTGTGGAAGATGGAGCTCCATGTCACACTGCTCAAGCAACGCAACATTGGTTAAGAGAAAATGGGATCAATAAACTTCCATGGCCAAGTTAGTTCCCGGATATTAACCCTATTGAACACCTTTGGGACATATTAGATCGAAAACTCCGCAAAAAGAACAGGAAGCCATCTTCTAAGTCTCAACTTTTAGGATTATTGCGTGAAACATGGCAAGAAATCCCTCAAGATGATATTCGTGAACTCATCGCTAGCATGCCTAGAAGGGTCCTTGCATTTAAAAAAAGCAAAAGGGATGTCAACCAAGTATTAGTTATTACATTTATGACCATTTATAATTACTTCATTTGTATAAATTACTTGTTTAATAAAATAAACGGTTTCTGTGAGCATATATTCAGTTCTGTCATGTCTGTGTATATATATATATATATATATATATATATATATATATATATATATATATATATATATGTATATATATATATATATATATATATATATATATATAGAGAGAGAGAGAGAGAGAAACAGAGAGAGATAAAACTGAATCAATTCATAACAGTCTAAGATATAGATATAAATACACAGGGATAGATAGATAGATAGATAGATAGATAGATAGATAGATAGATAGATCAATGGGGCGGATAGATAGATAGATAGATAGATAGATAGATAGATAGATAGATAGATAGATAGATAGATAGGGTGAGAGAGAGAGAGATAGAGATACAGAGAGAGAGACAGAGAGAGAGATTGATTGATTCAATACGATACAATTTTAAAATTCTATTCTTATTTCAGGTATCAATCATTGTGCGTCAATCCTTACTTCACATATAAAGATGGGAGAATTAATAATTTTATTTTCATAGCAATTTTATAATGTTTGACTTTGTTCATCATTTTCTGTGTAAGTTTAGTACCTTCGTTAATAGTTGGATTTCTATTTTTTCTTCCTGATTTGTAACTTTTCGATTAGAAATCGTATAAATAAAATTGAATTTTATAAATTCATTCATTTATGTAACGGATTTTATTACTTCTCGTGAAAACATGTAAGATACACCAAAGCTTACAGATCACTTAATTAGATTAGTTAAAGTTAAACGTAAATTTAATTGAATTCTTAGATCTTTCTCACAATTAATTAAATAACCACGCATTCGCTATTTTTTAAATTATTGTATTTTCATACAATCTATTAAATTATTACATTTTCTGATGATTTCTTAAAGTGGCACATTTTCGTAAATTTATATAGTATTGTTAAATTTTATTTAATTAATTAAATAATCACAATTTCGGAAAAAATATTTGACACATTTTCAAACAGCATATTGAATTATCACATTTTTAACGACATATTTAATTATAACATTTTTTGACGACTTTTTAAATTATTATATTTTCTTTCAAGTTATTAAATTATCAATTGTAATTTATTAAATTATCATATTTTCCATGAAATTCATTAAATTATCACATTTTTCCACACTGTGATAAAATATAACATTTTCTTCAAGTTATTACATTATAGCATTTTAGTGCAATTTATTAAGTTATTATTTCAATACTATTTATTGATTATTAAATTAATGGAAAATTTATTTACTTATACCATTTTGAACAATTTCATAAGTTATCAGATTTCTTCATAGTTTATTAAATGATTCTGCAGGCACCCTTCGTACATATATTTCGTAAGCTGGGACACCTCCAGACGGTGTAATGGTTAGCAAGCATGTCTCGCATTATTTGGACTATTGTCCTCATCTTTGTCGTCATATTTATCACAACGTTTCGGCCTTCTTCATGTGGTTGGAATATCGAACTGAACCCTTTATTCCGACATTCCAACCACCTGAAGAAGGCCGGAACGTACAACAGCGGAAACGTTGTGATTAACATGGCAACAAAGATGAGGACAATAGTCCGAATAATGTAAATAGTGTACATAATACGCCATCTCAGAAATATAGACAGATATTTTTATAATTATCACATTTTCGTAAACTGTCGTAAAGTATCAGATTTTCGAAAAAATTCAACTTTATTTACTGTAGATGTCAGGACTTCGAATTGATTGAATAAAATAGGAATTGAGGATTTGCTGTTGTTCAGCACACACTTTCAGAGCCATTAGTAATCTCTGGAAGCGAATTTGCGAGCTGGTCTACATTGTTTCACTTCTTAAATTATCAAATTTTCGGATATTTTAATAAATTATCACATATTCAGACAATTTCATAAATTATCACATTTTCGGACAATTTATCTAAATTATTATTATTACTAAATTATTTCATTACTAGTAAGTGTATTAAAATAGCAGATTTTCAGAAATTTCAATAAATTATCAAATTTTCGGATAATTTAATAAATTATCACATATTCAGACAATTTTATAAATTATCACATTTTCGGACAATTTATCTAAATTATTATTATTACTAAATTATTTCATTACAAGTTAGTGTATTAAAATATCAGATTTTCAGAAATTTTAATAAATTATCAAATTTTCGGATAATTTAATAAATTATCGCATATTCAGATAATTTCATAAATTATCACATTTTCGGACAATTTATCTAAATTATTATTATTACTAAATTATTTCGTTACAAATTAGTGTATTAAAATATCAGATTTTCAGAAATTTCAATAAATTATCGTATTTTCGGATAATTTAATAAATTATCACATATTCAGACAATTTCATAAATTATCACATTTTCGGACAATTAATCTAAATTATTATTATTACTAAATTATTTCATTACAAGTTAGTGTATTAAAATATCAGATTTCCAGAAATTTCAATAAATTATCAGATTTTCGTGTAATTCGTCAAATTATCAGAATTTCGGACATTTGGGTAATTTTTCAAATTTTGGGATAATTCAATAAATTTTCTAATTTTCAGACTAATTCACATTTTTTAAATTTTGTAAATGACAATATTTTTATGCAATTTATTAAATTCTCACATTTTCGAACAATGTATTAAATTATCAGAAGTTCGGACAATTAATAAAGAATCCGATTTTCGGCCAATTATCATAGATTTGTGCATTATATTTTATATTTTTTAGTTATTTCATCCCAAGAAGGCGGGAATACCATTTACACGCAGGGGGTTACAGAAAGTGAAGGAGAGAGAAAAACTGGGTAAAGTGGGGTACTGAGGAGAAGATAAAAGTTGAACAAAGTTAAAGAAGATAGAAGATGGTGATTGACGATGCTTTTAAATTTTTGATGATTTGTGGTAATCACGGAAGCAAAGAAACGGAAGTGAGTTCCACAGGCGGGAAGTGCGAGAAAAGAAACTGTTAGAGTAGTATTGGCGGTTACATTTGCCTAATACACGAGTAAAAGGGTTGGGTCTAGACGACACTCTGGTAGCACGCTTAAACACACATAGTTCGAGCACCAGAAAAAACTCATCAGAGCAGTAGACATGAAAATATTTGTAGAAAAGACAAAGGGGAGCCATGTCGTTGAAAAAGTGACTGAAGTTGAGATGACAGGGTCGATTACATTGCAGATCCTTGTTTGGATTTTGTCAAGAACTCGATAAGATTAGTAGGTGCACCTGACCAGATATGGCAACAGTATTCAATGTACGCACGAATGGTAGATTTGTAAATGTCCAAGATGGACCCAACTTTCCTTTCAATTGATGCAGCTATTGATTCGATGTAGGTGTTCCACTTCAAGTCGGTTTAGAAGGTGAGATCAAGTAGGCGCACTGTGTTGCTCTCCATAGGTCTAACATCAGCCATGCTGATGGCGGGAAGGAACGTTTCTCTATGGTGGTTATATGGGAGCAGTTTCGTTTTAGCTCCATTTACGAGCCATTCCCCGCCCCAGTTAAACACTGATTGGAGGTCCTTTTCAAAAGCTGGGGCAAGGTTGACTTTGTCAACTCTGTCGGATTTGCTATAGGGAGGGGAGTGACTGATAGTGTCATCAGCTAAATGACGAACTGGGGAAACTGACATCAAGGGATATCAGAAACAGGTAGAACTCAGGATACTGTCTTGAGGGACATCCCCGTTCGTTCGAAAGGATCTGGAAGCGACTCCATTCAAAACGACCTTCATTTCACGATTTGATATAAACGATTGAATTAAATCAAACACACGTCCAGTAAGGTCGTAGCCCTGGAGGTTACATAAAAAAAACAGCGTGCCAAACCCTGCCAAACTCCGTGGAGATATTTACAGCTGCAGCTCGATCTTTGCCATTAATATCAAGTGCTTGATATACATATTTAGCGATGGCCGTTAGCACATCAATGGTAGATCTGGCAAAATGGAAGACATATATTTTGTCAGAGAGTAGTTCGTGAGAGGTAAGATGCTTAACCATGTCAGCATTGATTAAAGCCTCAAATACTTTGCCGAAAAGCGGTAGGAGACTAGTAGGGCGATAGTTAGAACGGTCAGGTTTTGCATAGTTCTTAACAGCAGGAATCACTGAGGAAGCCGACAGTAATTTCTAGAACCGAACTTGCGAGATGCTATACATTGTTTCATTTCTTAAATTATAACATTTCTTGACAATTTAATAAATTATCACATTTTCAGACAATTTAATAAATTATCACATTTTCAGACAATTTAATAAATTATCAGATTATTCGGAAAATTTACATAAATTATCAAATTTTCGGACTGTTAAGCACACTCTTGCAGAGCCGACAGTAATTTCTAGAACCGAACTTGTGAGATGTATACATTGTTTCATTTCTTAAATTATAACATTTCTTGACAATTTAATAAATTATCAGATTTTCAGACAATTTAATAAATTATCAGATTTTCGGAAAATTTACATAAATTATCAAATTTTCGGACAAGTTAATAAATTATTACATTCTTGCATAATATATACATTCTCAGTAATTTATGTCTATATTTTTGAGATGAGGTATTATGTACACTATTTACATTACTGCGACTTAACAGGAGATAACTGATAACTGATTTCAATTAAACATGGCTCGTGAAACTAGAAGAAGGCCGAAGCGTACAACGGCCGAGACGTTGTAATAAATATGGCGAAAAAGATGAGGAAAATAGTCCGAATAATGTAAATATTGTCGGTAATTTATGTTGCTTTGAATATTTTTCATATAAAATGAACGTTTACTTATTAAGATCAACTCCGATCTAATGGTGAAGCATTCAACTAAACAGGGTTGACGGAAACGCTAACGAAACATATCCGAAACTTCAGATGTCGTTAAATCCAAGAGTCAGACTCTAAGTTATTCGTCTCGTCCGCCGCTGTTAATTTCGTTTTGTGTCATTTTCATTAAAGCTTTCCACTGTCAACTGCGATGAAAAAGTTTCATTTGCGACCAGTCTTCAAACCATTTTTTCTCCATTTCTATGTCAATATTTAGAAAACCTATTTGATAAATTTGGTTTATGTCTTTAATAACGAAGACAGGACGTTACTTCTCCCAATCGCACGACGGCGACCAAGACGACAACGGCAATAAAGGCTGATATCGGACATTATGTTTGTCCATAAGAGAGTTACAAATCGAAGTAATTACGGCGCTTTCGACAATTTTAACTAAATATACTTCAAATATATTTTAGATACTATAATATAGACCAAGTATAGAAATATATATATATTTATGCGGTACAAACATTTATATTGTATTCGGCATTTATTAACCGAATCGTTAGCTTTACTGTCGATTGAGATAAAATCCTTTTCTCAAATCAGTATTTGGGGTATATTAGTCCACTGGTAACGTTTTATCTTGTACTGATAGTCATTTCCTACAGATAAATTTTTTTATGGTAATGTGGAACATCTTCATTATATCATTATTTTCCCTTCTAAAAACACGTTCTATCTGTTTTTGTCGTTGCTGTCTAAAGTATTTAAATGGTGTGTTTTTTGTTATTTAGTAAAATTTGCTTTTGTGATTTGGTAGCTCCAGTCGAAATAAACGATTGTCTTATTTGAAACCTGCAAGGGTCATATGCCCGAAGTCATTTTTAATCATTGCTCTGTTAAAACGGTTGTATAGAGCTGATAGTTTATACATGTCTAAACATGTTGAACGCCATTTGAAACGTTTTTAAGCGGGTCGAGATCTGATAAGGCTCTTTAAGAACATGATTCGAGTTATTTGATTAAAATTTTGTTTTTGTAGCATATGACAGTGTTAGACAAAATACACCCATCGCAAACTATCATTTGGTTCAATTTCCTTTTCTTCTATACTAAATTTGTTATAAATGTTTTATACACCGATGTATTTGAATTGTTTCGAATTTATTATTTCTATAATTGTAAACTTGAGCTAGCTTCTTTCCCGCCATTTTCTTTCGGGGAACATGTGTGGAGTTAACCCACTTACTTTCCTAAAAACCCGCCCCTAGGGGACGCTTCCTAAGCCTATAAATAGGAATTAACATTCTCTGTCATCCTCCTCTTTTTCTTATTTCACGCAAGGGCGCTAAGATGTAGGTCGAACGAGGAAAATGCTTTCCACACTGGGGACCGCACGCAGCTAGACAAAATACGCCCATGCTCATTGTTTTGTAACAGGCAGCAATTTCTTACTGCCTATGTATACGCTGACTTTGTTAATACTTATCGTTTTTTTATATTGGGTTGGTGCATAATTATCAGGCGTTTTAAAAAATATTTATGAAAAAAGAAACATAACAATTCAACAATAACATTTTTTAATGATTATTGCAGAGCGTATGATTATCGACCTGCATTTTTATAACATGAAAATAAAATATTTTTATTAAAAAGTAAACAAATAGCAATATTTATTAACAAATAACTCGTCTAGAAAAATGACTGATAATTATGCACCAACCCACTATGAACTTTTATGTGATCAGTATAGGCCCCCATCGTCAGTAAACTGACTACCAGAGGAAAAGAAAACAAAACTGGTTTTTATCAGTACAAGTACATTCGTTTAGGTTCTTGGACGGAATGCTTAAGCGACGTCGACCCATTTCTTCTCATCTGTTCTTGACCATGCCAAAACGTTGTCTAAGAAGCCATTAAATTTCCGGATGATGAGTTTTTGATTGATTTGAGTTTTCACCAGACAAAAAAAAATCTTTGATGACTTTCCTGTATCAGATCGAATCAATGGAGTTTGATTTTCGAAAACATTTTCTTACGGATGAGAAAAAGAAGCCTCTATTGATGTGATCATATACCTCTGTCAGATTAATAACAAAGTACAACTTTCTGTTCAGTAAGTACGCTATTTTCATGAAGCTGATTGATAACATATAAGCCACCATTACATCACTTACTAGAACTACTTGCCTAACTTCGGCTATGTAGCTTCAAACAAACTCAAGTTCCTTCAAAAGGAGGCTGGGGTCTAAAACGTTCCCAAAACGGGAAGTGTATGTAGGCGGGTCTTGAGCAATTTTTCCATTATATTGCCATTAAAACCATTTTAAAATGACATTGTGTAGGAACGTGGGTGCACTGAAAAATCCACTTACCAAAACGAAAACTGGATTGTTTGATGTTGATTTTCAGGAAATGGTGAGAGTCTCTAAGCAAAGTATTCACCACTACTTTTTTTTCTTTGTGTGCTTTCAGGTGATTATGGCTCTCTACAATTTCATCTCCTTTGTACCTCTTAGTAAATTCTGTCTTTTTGCAATAACTCCTAGTCACGGTTCTTCCAAACGCTCTACTTTTCTTTATCGGTCTTGCCTTCAGTACGTTATGTGAGTATGTAATTTTTTAAACCTTCTTTTCTTATTATGTGACCTTGAAATTTCAACCGTCTCTTTTATAAGAGTTATTTTTCTTTCCATTTTTTTCACATGTTCCGTCCATGGCATTCTCATCATGCTTCTGTAGAATTACATTTCTGTTTCCTCAAGGCTCTTCTTCAGCTGTGAAGAAATTGTCCAATATTCACTTTCATAGAGGAGACTCGATGTTGCATAACAGTTCAGTATTCTTTTCTTTGCTTTTAACGAAATCTTCCGCTTTCATATTACTTTGCTTAGCTTTTGGAAGGCATCGCTGCTTTCACTATATTACACACGGTTTAATTACATTTGTGCTGATCTACGGAACTACTTTTGTGCCTCCAAATTGCATTTATGCATCGCTGATTTGAGGGTGGCCTTTCATACAAGTCTTCCCTCATAAAAATCGAGCAATTGTCTTTTGAATTTGTGGGATAGGGTAAACTAATATTAAATCATCTGAATCTTTTTTTTTTATCTGTTGTTTTTTTTTTCTGTTTATTGCATTCTCGACTTCCTCTTCAATAGCTTCTTTGTTATTTAGGGTTTCTGGTAGACTTTGTAATGTTTGAATACGCTCTGTTGTATAATCTATTTCTTCTCGGCATCTTCACGTTGGTGTGATTGGAATTGAAGTGTTTTTTTAAGTTTTCTTTTGCTTCTTTTTGGGCTCCGATTCCATGATATTATGCTATTTTTTTTGGCTTTCTCGACATAATATATGCTTGTTTGACTCATTGATTTGGTTTCCAATTTCCAGAAAGATGTTTGTTTCCAAGAGTATTTTTCTTTCATTTCTTTCTCCTATCTGTCTCTTTCTGCTATCTGTGTTCCTAATTCAGACTTCCTTGTTGTTTATTTAAAGCCGAAACTAATTTTGGATTGTAGGCGGTCGATTATTCTACCGCTGTTCCAATCTAAGTACTGAACTAGTTCAACACTCCTTAACTTCAGATTTCTGTCTTACATTTATCATCGCCTGTTCCTACACAACCCAATTACTTTTTAATCATTTCACCCTAAGCAAGGCGATAAAGCCACTAAGATGCAAGTGGTTACTGAGAGTGAAAGAAAATAAGAAAACATTGAAAGTGTGGACAAAGGACAAGAAGAGAGACGAAAGTGGTGATTGACGTTAGAGCTACATTTCTGAAGATTGTAATTGACATGAAAGCAAGAAACCGGAAGAGCGTTCGTCTGTTGTGAAGTGCGGAAGAAGAAAATATTGGAATAGAACTTACAGTTACATCTAACTACTTTTACAGTAAACGGATGAGATCTAACTGCCAATCAAGTAATACGATTACATTCGCAAGGCAGAGTTACTAAAGAGGAAGCTCATCAGAACTTTTGCTATGAAAATATTTATAGAAAAGGTATATTTATAGATACTGTACGGCGGTGGGAAAGTGACTGAGGTTAGGAGAGATAACATTACAAATTCATCTTTGGCTTTTGTCAAGAATCTCAAGATATATAACAGGAGTATCAGACCAGATGTGGCAACAATATTCAAAACTGAAATAAATGGTAGATCTATGAGTATGCAAGATGGATTCAGGCAAGAGATATGACACTGCGACCTAACTTTCCTAGCAGCAGACATAGCAACTGATTCAATATAATCGTCACACTTTAGGTCAATATGCTAATAATCGTTTAACAGACTATTATTTTTTAGAGAAGTGTATTTTGCTCTGAATTCCTTTGTTTGACCTTTGAGGTCAGATACAAGACAGAACAAAGGAAGTCGATTTTGACTGGCTGAACTAGCGTGGGAATGACAGATAGAGAAATGTTTTTCAATGAATTGCTTCTTACGCATCGAAAAATGTAGACGTGTTTTCCGTTCGTGTCTGGGAGTGGCTTCCCAGTAGGGTGGGAAAGAAACCCTACTGGATAGTTAGAAACGTGCACGTCGACGTGTTTAATAAAAATTAAGTTTAAATTTCCCTCTGTTGAAGTACTTTTATGTCGGAACTAAAAACAACTACCGATCACTGGCCGAGAGAAGACGAGAGAGAACAGGCAGCGTTATTATTATGGAACCCAAGAGCTCCCCAGAATTATGCAACACATGGAAAACACGAAAGGCAGAAGGTGCACTTAGTTGCTAACCTGAAGGCTGACATTGGCCAAATTGATGGCGACCAGAAAAGATTATCTATGATCTTCAAAGACATAATAGTTAGAATTTTGTACCGACTTGACATGGTAACGTTGTCCTAATTTTGTAAGTCGCATCTTACGTCATCTTTTTTTACTGACAGCAATGAATTCTGTTGTCTTACATTTGATAGTTATCGGAATTCTTTTAGTTGTTTTTCTGAGACTCCTATATTTTTCCATAAATCTGACGTTTTTAAGTTTGTTACCACCGATAACAATTTATGGACAGTCTTGTCATTTTCTTCAGATCGTCTCGTTTTATAGGTTTAAAAATTAAGTGGAGTGATTATATTGAACCATACCTCTGTTGCCACGAGTCTCTTCTTCATCTTTGAGGAGACCGTCCAACATTCGCTGCCGTAAAAGAGGACATATATCACATAGCAGTTCAGTACTCTTTTCTTTGTTACCAGCCCTCCCGTCTCGTAATATTCTGCCTAGCTTTAGGAATGCGCCTTTGGCCTTTGCCAATACGTCATCGGATCTCAGTGTAGCACTAACCGTCCTTCGTCAAAACACACTCTCCTCGTCTCCAGTTTGGATCTGGCCTTATTTTTAGAGATTACTTAAGACGCACGCCATGGGAGTAGTTTATAGACAATGCGAAATATTGACAACATTTGGAACATTATAACCAAGTGTCAAAAGTGCCAAGTGTTATTTTGTGTACAAGTATACTTGTGAGCAAACCAAAATGAGCTGACTCATTTTATAGTACACCCATAGAAGGTTAACCAATCAGAAGACTTGAAATATTCGACCCGATGTGTATAAAAGTGGCCATTTTGTTTTCTTTTCTTGTCGGAATATCTAGTACTAACCTGTCAGCTGAGGAGACCTGCAGAACTACGTTTTCCTACCCTCTCCAAACATCCACTGCCAACCTCTGATTTGGAAGACCTTAAGAATTCCTGAATAGCTGCTACGAGACATTGGTGCTGTTACATTGAACAAATTACTTCCTACGTCGGATTGCTACATTCAAACTACATTAAACATGTATTACAATGTAGTACATAAGGGAATGAATGCTAAACACTTCCCCTCCCATATTTATAGGCAGAAGCATACAAATGTATGCTGGGATTTCATCCTAGCCAATAAAATAGGCCAGTTCATTATTTCATATGACTTAGTACCAAGCTGTCTTGTCTTGAACTCAGAGCACTATGTTCGTTTATACGAACTTGCTCTTGTGTGTAAACCCCACTTTGAACATTTTGACATATTACAGTTAATTTGCCTTGTATATATTGTTTGCTTGCTTTGTATTTGTTTTGCCCTGTTCTTTTCTTGTTATTGTTTATTGCAAACTTTATCAATTCTGTTTGTTGGGCAGTTCTCCCATTTATTTACATTTAACCATGGCTACTCAATCTACAATAAGTCATACTAAAGTAATATCATTAAATATTTTGAATATAAAATGTCAGTTCTCGTCCATTTAAAAAAGAAACTTCTCTGTAAATACCACCATTTTTCTCTCATTTCAACCTGGTCGACTGCAAGAATCAATAACAAACGTCTGAACTAGTGAGACGAAATAATGGAACTCTTTTGAATATTTGCCATCTAAGTGTAACGATAGTGTAGAGATAGTCTTGTGATATTGCGTCTGTGGAAAAATGGCTACAGAATGGAGAATGCATGTCCCCCTTTACACAGCCGCATAAAAGACTATGGGCTCTTTCGAGTCGAGAAAGAGAACGTTAAACAGTTCCAACCCAGATAAGTTAAAAAATAATATTTCAAATCTGCTGACTATTCACTAGGGGTTTGTTTTTTTACTAATGTTATTATTGTAAGTTAGACGAATCAACGCCATGATGTTTCCATATTCTAAACATGCGCAATGATACATTAAGATAAGCCTCTTAACAACTGACGTAAAACATTCCAAGGCAAGACCATCAAGGTGAATACAAAGGATTGAAAGAAATCATATATTATTCCGTAAAAATCAAAATATTTAGTCACGTCAAGAGAAAGAGACGAGGAAGATAAAAAATGCTTGCATTTGTGATTCTTTGACACTTGCACTGCTTGTGGCATATTCTCTAACTTTGTTGAGAAGATGAGAGGGCACGGTCTGGCGTGATTAACAGTTCGAACCTGATCAGTAAATGAGATCAAATTGAGCTATGGTCATAAAGGTGTAGAGTGAGTCTTCGTGTCAAACATGTAGTAGTATGGCCTATATAATTATTTGCCAATTTTCATTGATCAGGAATACAAGTACTTAATGAGCATTTAAATTCGTAAATAATATTTGCCATATTTAATTTTGTTCTAAGAGGTGAATTATTATTTTTAACTATAAGTTTAGAGGTTTTAAGTTTTTCGTAATAAATAATTGATCTTTCTTTTTTTTTTTTTTTGCTATTGTTAACTGGTGTTGTGCATTTTTTAGGGCAAACGCTACAAAACGTTGTCTCAGAGTTTTCGTTTGAATAATATGTCCACCATTTCTAAACAGTTACACCACCATGCCTGCCCACATTCACAATTCAGAAAAATTCTTGTTGAAAATACATCTACACTTTTTCATGAAAATAATAAAAAAAGCGAAAAATCCTCGTAGATATCTATATTAAGAAATTAAAACCAAACCGTGATAAAAAAAATTAATTATGAATACTGCACAAATGTTTTAAAATATGTAGAATAGATAGTTTAAAATATCAAGGTTTGCACTAATAGTTTTAATACCTATTTTTTTAACAATTCTCGTCGAACCATACTAAGTTATCTCCCCTAAAGCGGTGTCAAACGTTCTCATACTGACTGAGCGTTCTTTATTTCACAAGGAAAAAAAATTTAACTTTCAGATGAACACAGCAATTTTGTCTTTGATGAGGAATAACAATACACTATTCGTCTTGAAAAACAGACAACACCCTGATGATGACATTGTGCTATGTCGAAATACTCGGAATAAAATAATATGCAGCAACACGGCGATTTTCCCTCTTCCTTTAATAATGACACCAAAAAGCTTGAAAATAAGTAGACAAAACTTGTCTGAATTATTCTATGTAACATATCTCAATATATATATATATATATATATATATATATATATATATATATATATATATATATATATTGTAAATTAACTTATTTCAAATATAGTTTCTTCGCTAGACAGGAATTACTATCTTTCAAAAGCCGAAGCTAAAAACTTCAAATTTAATTATACAATTAAATTAAAAGCATTAGTTCTGTTTCATATTCAAGCGAATTTTGGAATAACTTATTTTTTAAATAAACTGAGTTTTAAACGCACATACCAATCCATAATTTCTTGTTTTCAAAGATCCAGAGAAATCCAGTCATTTATAATCCCCCTGTATTAATACAGTGTAGAGATAAACATTATTTATTTTAGGATATTAAAACAAAAACATGTTAAAATCGCTACACAACTACAACT
>OZ038512.1:39860544-39915544 GCA_964036315.1 Acanthosepion esculentum
CTTTCGCCCTGATCGGAAGTTTCTGGTGCTTTCATTTTTTCAATATATTTTCTTCGGGTGGTAGTTTCGTTAAAAAGTGTTCTATCCAGTCTTTTTACACCTACCAAGTTTAAATAGATTTACATTATATATATATATATATATATATATATATATATATATATATATATATATATATATATATATTAAGTCTGCGCACTCGAGAAACCAAAATAAAGCACAAAAGAACAAACGGTCATTGTTCTGAGAAAAACCTAAACTGGTTGGTTTCAAGTCTGAGAGCAGTTTTTCCGTTATTGAGATTTTTCGAGTCTGTCTGCTGATAGACGGGTTTAAGAATAAAAATTAAAATGGCGGATCTATTACATATACGAGCATCGACTATAATAATATTTGAAATAATAAAAACGACGGATTAACTACAAATCCATTAATCCTCTTTCATGTTTGAATATTATCCTCAGACCTTGTGTGTTGCCTTTTGACTGTTGAATAGGAATAATTGTGAATCCAAAGTTCTGTTTATCAACGTTTTACACATTATTTGTTATAGATTTCTGCGTTGAGGTAGCTTAACATAGAACGAACTCAAAAGAAATTAGCACATTGACAAAATCCGACCTGTTCCTAACATCTTCAACGTTTCGCCTTCCGGCAAATCACTCCAAATAGTAAGTCGGTTATAATGTAAGATACTTGATGCGACTTCACTTGTGGTGTCAGTATTTGCCAGTTTTCATTGGCAATACAATTGAATCAGGACCCGCTCCAGAGAGACAGGTCGATTGTATTTCTATGGTTCGCCTATACAGAAGCTCTCTGAAAGATTTATCGCAAAGTCGTTCTCTCTATTTATTTATTTATTTGCAATAAGATGTAATATACACATTTGACCGTGACGCATATACATACACAGGTACACAAACACACATACACTACACACAATGGATTTTTGTTATCCTGCACATATATATATATATATATATATATATATATATATACATATATATATATATATATATATATACATATATATATATATATATATATATATATATATATATATATATATATATATATATATGTATGTATGTATGCAGGTGTGCAGAAAAATAGGAAAGAACACGTTGGGTAGATAATCCGGTGTTCCTTAGTATTTAGCTTTTATTTTCAAAAAGACAGTGCTCCATACAGAAGTAGAGCTATTATGTTAGGGGTCCCGTCTCTCGCTTTTGTAACATGAGAACTCTTATGTAGCGAAGGAATCATATTTTTAAAAACTAAAAATATTATATTATATATATATATATATATATATATATATATTAAATAAAAACAGACCACTTTAAGGTTCCATGTAATAAATTATTTCACCACTGCCCTTTTAAAGGACTGCGGATCATCAGACTTTACTTCCAAAGGTTGAAACGAAAAATGAAAAGAAAGTTACACATTTTTGACATTTTTAAGTATATGTAAATTAACGAAGTGAAGAAGTGAGGGGTAGAGAGACATGATTGAGTTAAATGTAACATTTCTATTTTTTCAAATCTACCCTTACGGATTACCTAATAATAACGCACTGAGGGTAATTTAAACTTCACTTTCAAATAACACAAAAAAGAGAAACCTTACACGTTTGAAATACTGTATGAATTTACAAAGATAAGCGCGTATCATATGTTGTTCTATCCAATTCTTCTAAATTTTCAAAATATTTACTACGTTACTTGAATCAGATAGACTTACGCCCACATTACATCGAAATACTGGTTCTTGTACAATCACCGAAGTTAAGCAAGATCAAGCCTAGATGGATGACAGCATGGGAATACCAGGAGCTGTAAGTTTGGATATGTGTGTTATCTCATTGATAATGGCTCGGAATTTTTAATCGGAGAGTCGAGTTCCAATTCCAGCTGGGTTTGTTCTATCCAATTACTATCTTTGGGAAAAGTATAACTCTGTCTCTTCTCCCCTAATCTATGAGTTAATTAGTAAGACTTGTATCTCTAAATCATTATTATCTCAAAAACAAACTCTTACAATCTAAAAATATTTTCTGAATGTAAATAACCCCCAATCGCTTGATAAGCCGTAAAAAAACGAATCAATCAGTCAAATACTGATTAACTATATCGACATGTCGTTTATATGTATTTACATTCTCGGCAATATGTATAAAAACTACCGTGGTCTCAAAGTGAGGGATCAGTTTATATATCGATTGCAATATAGAATTGATCCCCCAATTTGTATCCACTTTATGATTTCTTGTTTGTTTATCAAATTCTGACTAGGTATGAATCCACCTCGTCACTCTTTAACGCGTAAGAGTTAACTAGTAAAACTTGTATTATTAAACTATTATCTCCAAAATGAAACAAAAATTCTAAAATCTAAAAATATTTTCTTCCTTTAAATAACCTGTAAAGTGTTGATAAACCATAAAAAACAAATCAATGAATCAATTGAAACATTTAGTTCATATGAGACTGCCACCAAATTTTAATGTGGACCCAGTTTTATACAATATTGAAGATTATTTGGACGGAAGAACTTATATAAGTTTGAAAATAACCGTCAAATATTAAAGATATGTGTATAAAACATAGCGTCAAAGATTTCTTTTAATATATCTTAATCAACTGAAACGATTGCCAAATAATTGGTAAATAGTCTAATGTGCTGCAATTTTTTAATTCCACCTAAAGAACCCATTGTAAGTTTCATGTGAAGAATAGAGAAATCAGATGAAACTATTTCACCCGCTTAAATTTAGTCGTTAACACGGCATTGAATAGATGGGAACCACTAGATAATTTTGGTAGTGAGGTTTTGCAATATGTGTAATACTTTCAAGGCGATTGCAAAATTTACAACCTCAATATTACCGTCATCTGTATACCCTTTTTACAAGCGCTCATTCCTGTCACAATATCATCTTATCAGCCTTCTTCTTGTCATCAGCAAGTTTCAATGGCTAACATCAGCAAGAAAGCTGCCGATCTCTTAGCTGTCATCGTGCAGAGATTCAGTGAAACGCTTCAAAATAAACGCATCACGACAGCAACCGCATGAGATATGTAGAAGGCTTTTGACAAGATGTCGCATAGTGTGTTGCTACACAAACGCCCTAGCTATAGTATCTTTGCTATTAAGCCTTTCCTATCATCTAGGTCAACTTGTTAATGGCCAATCCACTGATGCACATACTATGAATGTTGCTGCCACCAAGTGTTCTCTCCTCGACCCTACGTTTTCTCTCCTCTATAATAACTTTCTGCCTAAGCACATTCACAGATCTTTAGTAAATACTAGCAGCATGGCCCAGCGTTGCTTGATTCAAATATCGTACGACTCATACAGCAATCGCTATCACTTGACTTAATATATTTGCCCTTCCTTGCCTTTAAACGAGTGCCCTTCGCCGTGCTGATGTTGCTACATGCCATACTTCTTGCCTATCTCACACTGCGATTTTTTTCTAAGCTCTATACTATGTTGTTAACAACAAATACTTTTTCACACCCAACCCAGTTCTGCGGAATCAGAATCAACGTTGAGTTTAAGCAAGCGAATGAGCCAATTGGAGTAAAATGCCATGCAGATTAAATTTTTCCCACTTGTGAAGAATGCAGCTATCGTTTTTCTTTGCATGCTAGTATGCTAGTTAACATTTGTGTCAGTCAGCTGTTGGCTGTCACGCTGACCAATAGAATCTTCCTGACTATTCGGGGCAGCCAGCTATAGGTTCTCACTCTGGTCAGTAGAAAATGACTGCAAACTACATGAAAACTGCCGTAGAATCATGAAAAAAACTATTATTTCCAGTCGATGGGAGTTGGGAAATGCCAAGTTGGTCTTGGACTTCCCGCTAACTTGGAGCATGTGCATGTAAATTTTGGTGCAAATCCGTCATTCGTTACACGCACACACATATCCTGCCTTTGATAGATAGAGATATATGCTGCTCATACCACGTCGTATATGTTCAATTCCAAAATTATGGGGTATCAAGGCCGGAGAACTGATCCTCTGCGCTGATCTAGCTCTCACAGCTCAATGGGTGTGGATAAAGACTAGTTTGTATCAGTCAATATCTCCCAAAACAATCCAGTAACACCTCATCACCAACAAGCAGACCCTAAATTTGCTGCAGTCTTGATGAGTGAATGTACCCTTAATAAGGGTCATAAGAATACTGAGCTGTTACGTGAAATCTGTCCTTCTTTACAGCAGAGCGATTTACTCAAAGATGAAGAAGAGAATCGAGTCGACAGAGATATGGTTCTACAGAAGGATGTTAACGATAATATGGACCGAGCGTGTGAGCAACAATGAGGTCTTGGAGAGGATTCAAACAAGGTGCAGGCTTATACGTAACATCAGGAAAAGGCAGCTGAAGTTTCTGGGATAAATAATGAAGAAGGAGGGCCTGGAGATCCTGATTCTCATGGGACGAATAGGAGGAAAGAGAGACAAAGGAAAACAACGCATGATATATCATAGCGGGCTTAAGCATGTGGTTGACAGAAAGTCGTCTGGGGGAGGTAGCAAAGGAAAGGAACTTGAGAGCTGCAAGGGACAGAGAGAGGTGGAGAGCCATGATCACCTACGCCCTGACAGGACATGACACATAAAAAGAAAAAAGGCCTCGAACGTCTGATGGAAGGAAAGCTCATCCCAGATATGAAGTGGAGATGAAGACGATCGAAATATGGTTGGTTTCTTAAGTCTCTCCAGAGAAAAAGATTTAACTTCTACTACACTTATATTTTTACAAAATACAGATCAAGCTAATAATGCAATATTGCAGCCAAATCTCTGTCGGTAGTGCCCAGTCCAAAGCGTCCAACGTTGACAGAGTCCAAAGGCGGTTACGCGGCGTTTTGACTGTTGAACTATTTCCAATCCTGAAACCCCACAGTCGAATCGTTGTTTGTCTGTCACTACTCATTCTGTCTATATTTCTCAGATGAGGTATTATGTACATTATTTACATTATTCGGACTATTGTCCTCATCTTTGTCGCCATATTTATTACAAAGTTACGGCCCTTCAGGATCTGTCTATATTTCTGAAATGAGGTATTATGTACATTATTTACATTATTTGGACTATACTCCTCATATTTGTCGCCATATTTATTACAAAGTTTCGGCCCTTCAGGATCTGTCTATATTTCTCAGATGAGGTATTATGTACACTATTTACATTATTCAGACTATTGTCCTCATCTTTGTCGCCATATTTATTACAAAGTTACGGCCCTTCAGGATCTGTCTATATTTCTGAGATGAGGTATTATGTACACTATTTACATTATTCAGACTATTGTCCTCATCTTTGTCGCCATATTTATTACAAAGTTACGGCCCTTCAGGATCTGTCTATATTTCTGAGATGAGGTATTATGTACACTATTTACATTATTCGGACTATTGTCCTCATCTTTGTCGCCATATTTATTACAAAGTTACGGCCCTTCAGTATCTGTCTATATTTCTGAGATGAGGTATTATGTACACTATTTACATTATTCGTACTATTGTCCTCATCTTTGTCGCCATATTTATTACAACGTTTCGGCTCTTCAGTATCTGTCTATATTTCTGAGATGAGGTATTATGTACACTATTTACATTATTCGGACTATTGTCCTCATCTTTGTCGCCATATTTATTACAAAGTTACGGCCCTTCAGGATCTGTCTATATTTCTGAGATGAGGTATTATGTACACTATTTACATTATTCGGACTATTGTCCTCATCTTTGTCGCCACATTTATTTGAACCTTTCGGCCTTTCAGTATCTGTCTATATTTCTGAGATGAGGAATTATTTAGACTATTTACATTATTCGGACTATTGTCCTCATCTCTGTCGCCATATTTATTACAAGGACACATGGCACAGTGGATAAAGGCGTTGGTTAGATCCAGTGACAAGTCCCGAAGAGTGCGAGTTCAATACCCGGTTTAGGCAGTAGAGAACTTTCAGATGGGAATTAACAGGAGATAACTGATAACTCACATCCATTAAACATGGCACGTGGAACTAGAACAGTCTAGCCCAGTGAGCGAAATAAAAATTTCAGTTCGTCATTCCAACCACCTGAAGAATGCTGGAGCGTACAACGGCCGAAACGTTGTAATAAATATGGCGACAACGATGTGGACAATAGTCTGAATAATGTAAATAATGCACTACTCATATATTATTATTATTCATTTTATTTTCGTTACCGACTAGTTTCGACTTTTGATAAACCTTATCAAGGCAAATTATTTTGATTTTCCAACAAGTATTTATAAACAGAATTTTAAAAAATATTGATAATCTTTGAAAATTTTGAAACTTGAGAACGCTTATCAATTTTCTTCAGCCTCACTATGAAATTTAAGGTAAATTCATTAACATTCTTCAGAAACTATGGAGGAAGACAAATGATGTAAATTAATGCCTAATGAAAACAGCATTCTCCATAGTTTACCTTGACTTTGACAGACTAAAAAAAATCTACGAACGTTCTTAAAATTTAAAAGTTTGAAAAACCAAGCAACATTTTTATGAATGTTTGTTGCAAAATAAATTCCTAGTTTTTGCTCTGATAGAGTCCACTAGGGAACGAAACGCGTCGTAAAAATATGTTTGCTTTTTGCCATTATTCATACTGTCTTTTTATAGATACATTTTATTTATATCTTAATTTTTCACGCATACACACACACATACACACAAACACACACACAAACGCACACACAAATATATATATATATATATATATATATATATATATATATATATATATATATATAACATGTGAATGTATATAAATATGAATATATATATGCAGTTTTCTTATTTGTATTATTTATATATTATATATGCGCGGTGCTTATTGAAAACCACTCATTATCAGTGATAGAGCTAACATATCTAGTTGTAATGATGTGAGTTTGTGATACTGGGTTTCACGCTCTCTCTGCGATCGTCAGACAATCCCACAGAGCGTGAAACCCACGGTCACAAACTCACATCAATCCAACCATATATATATATATATATATATATATATATATATATATATATATATATTTTTTTTTTTTTTTAAGCGTATCACCCCGAGCAAGGCCGGTGGCCACTATCACGCAAGGGGTTACAGAAGAGTTGGAGGAAGAGCAGATAGGAGTGGTAAAGGAAGGGATGTGGAGAAAGAGAAGGACGGAGGGTCGATCGAGGTGGGGAGGTTACGGGAGATATAGAGCGAGAGCAGATAGGAATGGAAGATGTCAGGAAGTGGATAGATCAAGGCAACTGGAGATGACGATTGACGCTACACTTAAACCGTTGGAGATTGTATTTGTCAGGAAAACAGTAATAGGGAAGGGAGTTCCATAGGCGAGATGTGCGTGACATGAAGCTATTGGAGTAGAAAAGACGTCTACACCTAACAGTTTCAACGGTGAAGGGGTGGGAACGGGATGCCAGCCTCGTAGGACGCTTGAATTCACGAGGCTTAGGGACAAGTGAAAGCAACTCCTCAGAGCAATTACCGTGGAAGTACTTGTAGAAAAGGCAGAGTGATGCAACATTGCGTCTGTGAGAGAGCGACTGCAGACGAGATGATATATGTTTATCAGTTACATTAAAACTACAATCCTGGCACTGCGGTTAAGTTTTTTATTTAATTTTTCTAGTGTTCTTATATTTTTTCTTTTCTACGTCAATTATGTGGAAATTGTCGGTATGTTTTTATGTCCGCGTATTTCGACTATACTTTTACCGATTGTCAAGAAAGGTTTTCTTCTTCCTTTTAACTGAATGTATGCATTGGTTTATGTATGTATCTAGACTTATACAAATATTATAATTCAAAAACACGGTCAGCATATTGAGGCCATGTTCATAATTGATATTACTGAGTGTTGTCTTTTTTTTCTTTTCTTTTTTTATTAATAATGTGTTTATTATTTTTAGCTTTTTTACATGTCGATGAGACTATTATATTTGAATTATCAACGTGTATGTCATGGATTGAGTTTGGTAGGTCTCCATGTCTATTTATATGAATCTTAATCTAGCTATGGTGAGAGAGATGTAACATGAGTCTTCTTCTTAGGCATGTTGTAGTATATCCAATATAATTATCTAGGAATTTGGTTTGTGAATTCGTAAATAATATTGGTTCTCTGTAATTTGAATCTTGCAGGTGAGTTATTAATGTTGACAAGGAGATTAACATTTTAAAAGTATTTATCGTAGATAATTCATTTAATTTTCTTGTCTTTGTCGACCTTGTCAGTCGTTTTTAAAGAAGCGAGTATAAAACAAGGATTGCTGTCCAAATACACATATATATGATAGGAAAAACCACTATCTATATACGCATACAACTCTATACTTACACACACACATCAAGCTTTAGATATGCATCCTTGTGACGCCCGTCCTTTGTCACGACGCCAAATGTGACGCCGTCCTTTGGTCACGACGCCAAATGTGTGACGCCGACCCCTTCTGCGGCGCGATCCTGCAGTCACGACACCACTCATGACCTCTGACTCTCTCTGGCGCAGTCCTGCAGTCTCGACACCACCTGTGACGGGCTAACCCTGGGACATCGGTTGAAGTCTTGTTGGGTTCTAGTACCAACTTGCCGTACCCGGCTCGCTTCCAACGCCTGGTCACCGAAGCAACTGCTTTGATCTCGATTCAACATATCCACGTTGTGAATCCGGGTCAAGGTGATACTGCACAATAAATGTAGACAAAAAAACAAAAGCACAAACAACAACTTCAAGGCGAACGACTGGTTAGGAATAGTGATTAATTTTATGTCAGTTTGTTGAGTTACAGGAGTGCG
Source organism: Acanthosepion esculentum (assembly GCA_964036315.1). Taxonomy (NCBI): domain Eukaryota; kingdom Metazoa; phylum Mollusca; class Cephalopoda; order Sepiida; family Sepiidae; genus Acanthosepion; species Acanthosepion esculentum. The sequence continues at coordinate 39,869,415 of OZ038512.1, forward strand.
TCTCTCTCTTTCTCTCCCAGCCCAAAGAAAAAAAAATGTGGATTGTAACACTTTTGCGTTCTTAGCTAGCTCTGGATATCTGGGTTGTTTTTCAATAAAGTCGGCTCTGGTAGAAAATATAAGTTAGACCTCTAAAATTTGTTCTTGGTTAGAAGTCGGAACTGGCTTTGGTGGGAAATCTAAAGTCGGACTTCAACAAATCTGTTCTTGGTTGGAAGTCTAAGTCGAAACTGGCTTTGGTGGGAAATCTAAAGTCGGACTTCAGCAAATTTGTTCTTGATTAGAAGTCTAAGTCGGAAGGCATGGAATCGTGCGGTCACCTCTGCGGGGCGTTATCTTCCGAGTCTCCTGTCTCTTGGTCTCTACTGGATCTCTCTACGAACTGCAATGCTCTGCACTCTCTCCCTGGACTGCACTGGATATCTGGGTTGTTTTTCAATAAAGTCGGCTCTGGTAGAAAATATAAGTTAGACCTCTAAAATTTGTTCTTGGTTAGAAGTCTAAGTCGGAACTGGCTTTGGTGGGAAATCTAAAGTCGGACTTCAACAAACCTGTTCTTGGTTGGAAGTCTAAGTCGAAACTGGCTTTGGTGGGAAATCTAAAGTCGGACTTCAGCAAATTTGTTCTTGATTAGAAGTCTAAGTCGGAAGGCATGGAATCGTGCGGTCACCTCTGCGGGGCGTTATCTTCCGAGTCTCCTGTCTCTTGGTCTCTACTGGATCTCTCTGCGAACTGCAATGCTCTGCACTCTCTCCCTGGACTGCACTGCACTGCCAAAACGCCCGAAGATGTTTGCTTATATAAACGCTGATCAAAACCAGGCGTGGGTCGGACGTGGTGTGGCCACCACGTTGATTTCAAGTCCCCAATAAGGATTTTCTTTGTTTTCGGTCAGAAATATTTATCATTTTCCATTTTTGGAAATCTTCTTCCACTCCCACCTTCTTCTGCTCTCATATGGGTATCTCACCATACTTTAGAGGGCGTCAACGGTTTTCCCACTTCCTCGCAGTAACATCTCATACCTATCCTCTCAATGGGCGGTGGCAGGCCTCCCCCTGCGTCACATGATCACCTCCGCCTGGCCATCGCTACCATTCGGCCAATGGGCGCCCAACAATGTGGGTGTGATAATCTCAATTTTTATCCAACGTCACGGCATATGGAATTCTTCCATCAGGTTTTCGTCAACATTAAGTGGATGGAATTTTGGTGAAATTGAGTTAATTAAAAATTCCATCAACATAGCTTGTTATCATAGGTGAATTTCAACAGAACACAGATGTCTTGTCCAACCGACATCTCCTTGACTCAGGGTTGGGCTTTGTGTGCGGTCGACAGATGACCTACTAAATCCTTTCCCGATAATATAAGTTCGCCATCATGACACAGTTAATGTTTATCTGTTTACAAACTCTGGGATTCATCAACTAATTTTAACGACAATGGCCATCAGAATTTTCACCGTTCCCATTATCAAAATAACATCGCTAAATATCCCTTTGTGGGTGGTTTTTCCCTTATCATCTAAGTTGTTAAGTCTCGTCCCTCCGCGAGAAAGGAAAAATGATTATCTTGATTCGCATTTGAAAATAATAAAATAAAAAATCTTTTTACCCATTCTTTGTTTGGGGAAAATAACAAAACAAAAAGAATATCGCTCAGTATGTCTTTCGTTCTATCTATCGGTTTAAGTAATCCCCGTAATTAACTTCTGTGGTTAATTAATTGGTCAATTAACCTGCCGTTGCTAAATAGTGTTACATCCTGAAGCTCAGGTTATTGCTTTGGATCTCTTGAAGGCATTTAATACAACTCAATGACACATCTATTTACTTTTATCCTAATAGTAAATCTGATCCACTCAAAAAGGACACATTTGCAGCTGGAATTAAAAATGACGTTGAAACAGTTGTTACCTGTGGCCAGAAATAGCTTGTTAAATTTAACGCCTCCAAAACAAAACTTCGCTCTTGTAATCGTCTGATTGAAATATTTTCCTTTTGTCAGTATTGGTAATATTAACCTCCAAGAGTGAGGGTCCTTGCGACTTCTCACACTACATAAAGTGGAAATTTTTCATTGAATCAATTGCTAGATCTGCTGCTAGGAATGTTTGTTCATTGTGCTGTGCGAGGCAACTTTTCGTGCCAGAATCTGTCTTACATATTTATAAGTCTAATTTTCGACCATGCATTGAATATTGTTACCACATCTGGTCTGGTGTTTCTGCTATGTATTTAGAGTTTCCTGACAAAATAAAAAGAAGCATCTGCAATGTTATTGAATCTGATCTGGCATCTCGGTTTCAGTCATTCCCCCCACCGTTATAACGTAGGTTCCCTGTGGCTTTGCTATAAATAATTTCATACTAATTGTTCTGACGAAATTTTCATTTCGGTATGTAGACTTTGTGAATTTAAGCGCAGTGCTAGTTTTGCGGCAATGTCTCATAACTTTACAGTAGAAATGGCGAGATATAACTTATGTAAAGTTCTATGCGAACGGTTTATACCTTCGCGATTCTAGCTCCTGGAATTCTCTTCCGGCTTCTTCTTAATTCCTGCTCTTTTATTGTTCTCTCTCTATGAAAATGTTTTCTTTTTCCTATAATCTGTCGCACTCAGTAACCCGCTGGCGTCTTAGTGGCTTTATTCTCATAGGGAAAGGGTGAAATGATTCAAAACATTGTACGATGAAAAAACATAAAAGTGTCTCGCGATAAGATAACGAATTGACAATGAGTATCATTCAGTCAGTTATGTGCCATGCGCGATACACACTTAGGCGATCATGTATCTTTCGATACATCTCTAACGAGGCAGATTTTTTTTCCCGTAGTAGTTTGCCATTCCTTTCTGCGGTAGACCTGTTGCCATCCAAGGGTATAGAAATCGGCTTGTCCTGCTATTTACACATAGCTGGTGATAGAAGAAGATGATTAATACTTTTCCCAAGAGTATTAGCACGTAAGTGGATGTAATGGATTCGACTGGAATTCGAACTCGGCTCTCCGATTCCTCAATCCGTGCCGCTATCCATTACTCCACCGTGCCTCCGTGTATCATTACTGAATCCAGTTATCATTCGGTGTCCCATTTTTTTGTTACCTCTGTTGGTTTTGCATAATTTGAAAAATGCTCAAGAAATTTGGTTTTCATTTTATCTTCCACTTGCAGATAAAATAAATTTAGATTTTTAAAGCAAAAAATGCTGATTTTCTATTTATCAAATGGCTATAGATCTTGGCTTTTGCAAGAAATTCTCAGAAACTAAATCTTTTCGGAACTGACGAATCAGTTGTGGTTAATTTTTATTTTTAATGACAAGGACGATGCCTGTTCTTGTATGATTGTCCACTGAAAGCCTTTCCTTCAGACAAATTATTGATTCATTGAAGCCAGGAATAAAACCACAAGTTCTCGTCGGTTAGAAGTTATTTTTTTCCAACTAAATCTATTTGTGCTATTTCGTAATGCTATTTTTTTATTTTGTTTTCACTTTTTTCTTTTTCATTTTCTTTTTAATTTCTTTATTTTCTCTTTTCTTTTCTTTTAATTTTTTTTTAATTTCTTGTCTTTTATCCTTTTTTTAGTTTTATCTTTTTTCATCCTTTTTATTTTATTTTTTTTAATTTTTTTTTTGGTTTTACTTTTTTCTTTTTCTTTATCTTTTACTTTTTAATTCATTTTCTTTTCTCTTTTCTTTTCTCCTTTATTTTCCTTTATCATTCTTTATCCTTTTTAGCTATTTTTTTGGCTTCCGATTTTCCTGTTTTTAATTGCTTTTTCCTTTAATGTTTTTTGTTCTTTTTTTTTTATTTTACGTTCCTGTTTTCCTTTTACTTTTTATTTCTTTTTTGTTTGTTTTCTTTTCTTTTTTTCTTTTTTCTTTTCTTATTTCTTTTTTCTTTTTTATATTTTTGGTGAATTTTTCTTTTGTCCTTACTTTTCCTTCATTTTTCTTTTCTATTTGATTTTTTCTTTTACTATCTCTTTCTAAATTTTCTCTCATTTTCGTCTGTCTTTTCTTTTTCGTTTTTGTTTTTTGCCTTTAATTCTTGTTTCTCTATTCTTTTCTTTACTTCGTTTTTTTTTCTTTCGTTAATTTTCTTTGTTTGAAAAAATGAAAACGTTCATTTTTTTCTCAATGAAACCAAAACAATTGTTTTTCTTTGATATTAAAGTTATTTTTCCCATGAATAATCCGATAAGATAACCGGAAATCCTATAATCTGTAAAAAAAAAAACGAGTATTCAACAAAACTGCAGAATAATTTATAAAGCTGACAACTGTGTGGATCAATAGTTTAAGCTATTCTCCCGCATCATTACTCCCCTAGTGATTTCGATCCAGACTCTGTTGTTTACATTCGGCTTGTGTTCCTCTAACGGCGAGATCTAAGCTTAGAATGTCTGCATTCAGTCTCACCTCAATTTCCCTCTTAATGAAGTCGTATTTGGGTGTTGATATTCAACAGCCCTTTAGTTCAAAATTAAGGTACTTGTCCTGCAAAATAAATCAGTTCCCCTCTTGAGAAACCCTAATAATGAGCTTAATTAGCAGCTAATCTTTTTACTATTGTGCCCCTGATAAAATTGATTTCGTTTACGTCACTCTTTACCATTTGATACCCAGTACAAGGCCAAAGAGTCAATCAAGGTAGAGCGTTACTGTGTGATGTTGTATGAGTACAAGAAAAAGCAAGTCAATACTTGACCCAAGAGCCACTTAATGTAGAGGGTTACTGTGAGGTGCTGTATGAGCATAAGAACAGACAAGTAAATTTTCACCCAATACAAGACCCAAGAGCCACTCAAGGTAGAGGTTTGATAAATAAAATTTGATAAGGGCGTGGAAGAACGCAGCAAGTGGTACATATGATGAGGATAGATAATGCTTGACTGGACCGGAGTTTCTTAACCATTTTTGAGTCACAGACCACTTTACTCGCGGACCCCTTGAGTCAAGGACATCTGTAATAATTAGCCCTTCAACACTTGTACGTGCATTTTTCTGTACTGACCCCTGCACATACAACACATTTCAGCCAGACACACTTGAAAGAAATTGTGGTCAATTAATCCTCACCAGTATATAAGCAGATCATGAAGCCGTGATAAACCGTGGAAAATAAGAATTATCACTTTCTCTTAGGGAGTGGCAAACGACGGCGACCGTGCAGAGAATGATGACACGTTTAAATGCTAAACATGGACCAAACAGAAAGTCAAAAGACGCTTGACAGTCGGCACTGTAACTAGTGATTGGGTGCTTTTTCTTTCAAGCAGTGGCTGGGTGTATTTTCGTTTCTTTCTTTCAATGGGTAACCCTTGATTGGGACAAGGACTGTATAGCGAATATAAAGGTTGAGAAGTCCTATACGAGACTTAACAATGTAGCGATCGAGAAAGTATCCTCTCGGAAGTCTGTTTCACAATGCAACAGTTTGTGGGAAGAAACACCAATTATTGCGTTTTTCCTAATTCTAATTGATTTTTGGCAATTTTATTGAGAATCAAAGAGAATAATGCGGAAAGTCCTTTGTCTGCCTGCCGAAGCAGTTTACTTAGATTTGGCCTGTAAAAGGCTATTGGCTCTTTTGCCTGGGTAAAACAACTTGATACAAAGAATTAAAAACGTAAATTGTGGGCTTAAATCCCGATCAGCCAAATACACACACTTTGTCTGCCTACTGAAGCGGTTTATTTAGATTTGGCCTGTAAAAAGCTATTGGCTCTTTTGCCTCGGTAAAACAACTTGATACAAAGAATTAAAAACGTAAATTGTAGGCTTAAATCCCGATCTGTCAAATACGCGCCCTTTGTCTGCCTACCGAAGCAGTTTATTTAGATTTGGCCTGCAAAAACCTATTCAATTATAACAATTAAATAAACATTATAGCAACTATTTATAATACTGTCATCTAACAATTCAATTTCACTTTTAAACACTATGAACCTAAAATGATTTCTTACTCGGGGAGTAACTGCACCGTACACCAATTATTGCGTTTTTCCTAATTCTAATCAAAACTAAGTTCATAAGTACTTGTAATTTATCAGTGACCCAGGATGAAGTTTCAAAATAGACTTGTGCGGGAAGAATGTTTAGTGGTAAAATCGTTGCACTGGAGATCCTACTCTCTCGATGTGGGAAGCATTTATCCGGTGGCGCGAAGTAATCGTTACCACCGGAGAGCTCCAGGCTACATCAGATGATATGGACTTCTACGTATCGTGCCAATGCTCTGCTACACTGCACGACACTTGCTGACACCGCCTTTATGACCGTTGGATCTGTAGATCTCATTCGTCGCTCCGCTGAGAAGCAGTCTTCACTTGCAATGGCGATGACAATTGGATCTGTCAAATACACACACTTTGTCTGCCTACCGAAGCAGTTTACTTAGATTTGGCCTGTAAAAAGCTATCCAATTATAATAATTAAATCAACATTATAGCACCTATTTATAATTCTGTCATCTAAAAATTCAATTTTACTTTTAAGCACTATGAACCTTCTTAATCTGGAAGTAACGGCATATACAGTTATGGACAGAATTGTTCGCCCTGACTGAATATTTGTATCAAAATTATTCCCCCCCCTCCGCCTTATGGAAATCATAAAATATTACTCTATGGAACTTGTAATCACTACTTACATTTTTCGGAATATTGTCATCATCTTTGTCGCCATATTTATTACAACGTTTCGACCGTTGTACACTCCGGCCTTCTTCAGGTGGTTAGAATGTCGAACTGAAACCTTTATTTCGCTCATCGGGGTAGACTGTTCTAGTTCCACGTGCCATGTTTTAACGTATGTCAGTTGTCAGTTATTCCTGATAATTCGCCTCTCCAAGTTCTCCACTGCCTTAACCGGGTACTGAACTCACACTCTTTGGGTCCTGTCTGGACCTAACTAACGACTATATCCACCGTACCATGTGCCCTTGAGTACATCTGGGTATGAATATCTGGGTATTATAAACCTAATGTCTTCAGCAACCACTTTTTTACTAGTACTCATATTGCAATTTTTGCTTTTATCATCCATCTTTTTACCAGAGTTTATATTGCAATTTTTTGTTGATATAGACAGATACGGAACTTGTAATGATTTTTTTTATCTTGGCATTTAATACAAACACCCTTTGAAAATAAATTAGTATTGATCTGATTCTATAACATTCTAAAAGTTAATGAAGAAGCGAATATGTGAGTGCCACGTACCGTCATAACTCGATCTACAACTATGTCGAAGTCGAAAGAACTTGACAAGAAGCTCCGCATAAAAAAATACTTGATACGTACAAATAAAAGTGAACGAAAGCTGACTTTGTTACTCACTGGACGTTCCAACATGACAATGGCCTGAAATAAACAGCACGAATTGTTACGAAATACTTAGACGACAGCAAAAGTAAGATATTGACGTAGTACGCACAAAATGCTGACCTAAACCCCATTGGAAATTCATGGGCATATTTGAAGAAAAAAGTAAGAAAAAAAAGTTCCTTGAATTTGGAGGATCCAGAAGCTATCGCCAAGGAGTAATGGAGGAAAGTACCTGTCAGTATATGTAACGATATTCTAAGAAACAATAAAAAACGATTGAAGGCAATAATTAAAAACATAGGTTACACAATTGATTACTGAGGCAAAAGAACCAATAATTTTGTTCTATGTTAAAAGTTTTTTGTATTATTGTTTGACGTTAAAATGCAAAGACCCAACAAACAATGTTGTATTTCAATCTTTCCATATCAAGTCAGACAGACATTAGAGAAGGCGATTTTTTAAAAAACTTGGAACGATTAAATGTTTCTTCTATATAAATTGATGCTAATTGCTTCTTCATTTTAAGGTAATTCGTATATCGGGTATTATATGTACAAATTTGTGAGAAATAATAAAACGTTTCGATTCACATTCACATTCACACTTCACAAACTACTGTAAACAAACTCGTGTTTGGTAATTTCATTTAAAACGTATAACGCTGAAATGTCCAGTTAAACAACTGTGATTACACCTAATTTCTTTTATCTGAACAACAGGCAGAGCAACATTAGCTGTAAACACTGTAAATTAACGTGTCCATTATCACTTGAGTGATAACGATATTGAGACCATCGAATACACTGATTGAGCTGAATCTTTGCAAATCCAGACTCCAGAATGTTGGCCATTTCTTGAATGTACTGTTACACTTCATTAATCAAATATAAGGATTTTATTTTGCAACAAGTGAGGTAAGGCGAGGGAAATTAATAAAATTGTTTCCTAATTGGTGCTAAACAACAACAACCTCACTGATTGAATTGAAACTTGGCAAACCCATGCTCTAGCATGTTGTCCATTTACTGAATGTACTTTGAAATTCATATAATGCAGAATTTTCATATTATTCGTTTCTGACAGCATGTCCAATGCATCAACCTGCTAATGGTGGGTCACATTACACCACCCGGTGGGGCATGCGGATGCAGAACTAAACAAATTGATACAAAAAATTTCTAAATTTTAGAACAACCCTTGTAAAAGTCGATGGTAAGCATTTTCTTTCAAACTACAGGTTTTGGCACCGTCAATTTCCCTCTTGAAAAATAATAATAATAATGAATTTACTTCGCATTTACTGTTTACCACCGCCCTGTCGGCTGGGTTATCAGAATCGATCGACTGCACTACTACAGAGGGTGAGTGAGACCCCCCAATGATGCTTCCTGTGTATGATGATAAACTACTTCCGCGTTCTCGGTATGACGATAAACTACATCCGGCAGTAAGGCCTCTGATCAGGAAATTTTGAGAAGCCTGGAAACACCTCTTAATTATTGGTGTTCCCAGGTTCACTCTAACACGGAGTGGTACCAGATATCGTCAAATAGTTAACCCCAAATTGGGGTCAAAACACTATCAAAGTGCAAAAATAGGCTTTAATACAGGGAGAAATTGTTACCAGCAATACATTTTGGGGAAAACAAATTATTACCAGCAATATATTTTTGAAAAAAATTTCCACCAATACGTTTTTGAGAAAAAAAAATTACCAGCAATATATTTTCAAAAAAAAGAAAAAATATTACCAGTAATATATTTTCGAAAAAAAATATTACCAGTAATACATTTTTTTAAATATATATTACCAGCAATATATTTCTGAAGAAAAAATAATACTAACAATACATTTTTGAAAATAAAATATTACCGACAAGGTATACATATATATATATGTATATAAACCATATCCCACCCTTTTTCTTTCAGCTGAGAAAAAGGCATAACAATCTTCATTCCAATTACTATGAAGCTGAAATTATCATGTCAATATGACATAGTAAAAACAATATCAAGACAAATGAAAATGATAAAATGTTCATATATATATATATATATATATACACACACACACACATATATATATATATATATATATATATATATATATATATATATATTCTATCATATGTATATCATTGCTTGATCCGGTTTCTAATGCTTCAGTTTGAGCGGCTTGGTGATAGTAGTCGTGACTCCGGTGGGCATATTCCTATGTTGAGTTCCAGTTGAGTTCCACCACGGAATATATGAGCGAGCGGCGCTATATTGAGTCTGATTTGCTATCCCAGGCCTGACGATTGCGTCTAGCATGAAACAGACTCTAAGTGTTGACTTCAATGTTCACATATATATATATATATATATATATATATATATATATATATATATATATATATATATATATATATATATATATATATATAAAAGTTAACATTGAAGTCAAGACTCAGAGGCGACACACTGTTTCTTGCTAGATGCAATCGTCAGGCCACATGTGTTGCTTTTTTCTCAACTATTTATATATACGGATCAGTGGTGCATTGTGTGTAGTACATTCTGACGGTTATTTTGGCGGGTGTGGTTTATTTATAATAACCCAAGTAGGAATGGTTTATTTATTTATACTTTTATTAGACCTCGTATATATATATATATATATATATATATATATATATATATATATGTATGTATGTATCGAGAATGTTGTCATGATAACGATGCTAAAATTTGCAGAGTGAAACAGTTTAACACAGATAGAACGTGAACTCTGTCGCGCATGAAGTTTTAAGTTTTTGGCTCGCTACCCTTGCTAATAGCAGTGCCTGGGAGGAATGTGTGGTTGTCTCATCACACCCTCGTCGACTATAGATTGGGCAGCAGTTTTGGGACATGCGCAACCATTCCTAGGCACGACAACCACTATATTCCCCGGATCTCGTCAAGTGCAATATTTTCCTTCCCTGAGTACCGTATCAAAGGTTCAAAACAATCCAAGACAATGCAACAAGGCAGCTGCTTGCCATTCCCCAAAAAAGAAGTTTCACTCGATAAAGTATGTGGCCGCAGAAGGGGATTACGTCAAAGTAGAAGAAATTGATATGTGTTGTAGTTTTATTTTTGTAGCAACAGTCACGATACGTTTCGATCAGCGCTCGTATATCTATTATAATTAAACAAATATTATATCATCCTCTTCTTTCATCTGAATAAGAGGTATGATGACATTATCAGACGAACTTCTTGCTTTAACCGAAAACATTTCAGCTTCTTCTTGTATATGCATATACATTTCACAGTATAGCATTCGACATGTTTTTAATTTTATTGTTAGTTTTGCAAGGGTTTTACGACTCGGAAAATACCCTGGGAACTCTGGTTGATAGCATTAATCTTCTGGCAATATTAGTTTCGTTTTACGTCATTTCACTTATAAACACAACATATCAATAACGTTAAATGAGGAATTGCTCTACAGGAATCTTTAAAGTTTCATCTCGCTTCTCGACTGAACACGCTATGTCCGCCAGAAACCTACGTGCACTGGACATGAAAAGAGACTAGACTCTCCAATTTTGTCCGGCGGGACACTATGAAATGAATAGAAGCAGCAAACGTTACGAGATACAAACGAAGCAAACGAATGAGACAAAAGAAAAAAAAATACCCTCCCGGCATACAGTCCCCGACAAAAGCCAGATCCAACAACAATTGACCCTCGGGCAGAAAAACATTATTACACGTCAAGTGTCCCGTGAGTTTTCCAAAGCTCCAACATCGAAGAAATTTCCTCTCGTGTCCACTGGTCCGAAAAGAAGAAAATTGATATAATGCTACCCCAAGTCTTAACACACACACACACACACACACACACACGTATGTGTGTGTGTCTGTGTGTGAGAGAGAGAGAATATATATTGCATCTTTTGTTGAGACTCGAATTTTTATTTCTTGTCAAAATCTTTCTTTGCATTGCTTTCTTTTGTTGTTGAATAATATGGATCTTGCTGACGAATTGTTTATATATATATATATATATATATATAGATAGATAGATAGATATAGGATGCGATGGATAAATTGTTGTCTGAATTACGCAAAAATGAAAATAACACTGACATCTCATTTTAACAGATATATTTACCAAAATTGCATAAAAATATCTTGAAATCGTATAGAATACAATTATTCAATAAAATCTCCATTGGCTTCAACCAGGGCTTCCAGACGACTTCGGAATCTCCTGCAACTCTTCTGGACAGTCTCCTTGTTTAAAAAGGTGAATGCTGGAATAATCCTTGCCATCATTTCATCTCTGTTTACAAGGAGATTTATTGGTTTCCCGCTCAACTGCGCCCCATGCATAATAATCAAGGAGGTTGCAATCTGGGGTGTTAGGTATATATATATATATATATATATATATATATATATATATATATATATATATGTCTGTTTGTGTGTGTATGTATGTATGTGTGTGTGCGTGTGTGTGTGTGTGTGATAAAGAACAAATAGGTAACGTTTTTCAATCTAACATAAACAAAAAAAACAAAAGAACTGACATGTTCTACAAAGATAGACGCGTAATATTGGCACAGAATTGGCAAGAATTATTTTCCAATAGTCTGCGAAAATAGAATCAGTCGAGCTATGAAAAGATAACCTTTTACTGTATGCGTCACTTGTATTAATGAAGTATATTTGTCCTACAATAAAGAAAAAAATTGGTATTCATACCAATTCACATAAAAATACCGCATCAGTAATATGACTTCACCTTTTCATGACACGTGTCATTTCTATATATATATATATATAATAACTGAAAGACATCACTTTTCAATACGCTATGTCAAGGGGACGAATTAAATTGTATGACGTGTATTTCTTCATGTTTCAGAGAAATTAGACCAACATTTCAGAGAAATGATTTATCTCGGTTTTATGGAAGCAAAAAAAAAACTATCATTTTTACGTCTTTATAATGTTTGCGGAAAAGTACCAGCATCCATCGATTAATGCGTTATTGATTAGTGCGCTAAAACTTTTATATACCAAAATTGGATTAGAGCATAAATAATACTCGATTAGTACACTAAAACATTCTTCAGTTTAACCATGGCAATTGGAAATTGACTTTTTATAGTTACCAGTTAATGACAAATTTTCTAAAATTTAAAAATGTAAAATTATTTATTTATATACGAAATGATTTTCTGTTTTGCAGAACAGATAGATAGATAGATAGATAGATAGATAGATAGATAGATAGATAGATAGATAGATAGATAGATAGATAGATAGATAAAAAGTCTGAGATAATGTTGTAGTATAACTACGGATAATAATATGTTTATCCCCATTCACATAAATACAGTAGTAAATACTGTATGTTGGTCTGCAGCTGAAGACTCGTTGTTGATTCACTGGACTCACTTCTAGCAGTTGACTACTTCTTCTACGCTCCGCTGGCGAAACTTATATGTGTTGTTCTTGTCCTAAGTATTATCGTTCATTACCAACCTTCTTGTGATTATTCTATTCAGTAACCTTCCCTAGCTTACAACAGATAGATAGATAGATAGATAGATAGATACAAAAAACTGTAATAGAGAGATAGATAGATAAATAGATAGATAGATAGATAGATAGATAGCTACACAAACTGTAATAGATAGATAGATAGATAGATAGATAGATAGATAGATAGATAGATAGATAGATAGATAGATAAACAAAAGACTGAGAATGCATTTAGATTCTATGCCTAGGAATGCCTTTTTCTAGGGAGTGCTTCAGGCGCATTTTGTTTCTTCAGCGTCCCAGTGTCAACCGGTGGTTTACACTGCACTTATACTGAGAAAACCTTAGTTACTCGTTCTGAGAAAGCGTGCACAATCTGGTGTGATCAGCAGATGCACAAGTCTGCTACGCTGGAGGCCTCGATCATGATAATTTGTCAGCACAAATATTGACAGCTTCCGGACAGTTTCCTCGGAACAATTTAACTCGCAATGCTTGAATTATCTCACAGTAAAGTTTCAGGCACGGCAGTGTTGCACGCTGAGAACGTCCGCAAAGCTGTTACTATCTTGAACTCACCTCCTTGAAAAAGTAATCATGGGGACGTTCCAATCATTTTCTCGTGGTCGGCTCATACATACAATTATGCATACATATATACTGCCAACTCCTTGTCGAGTCTGATAGTCACACACGACAAGGAGTAAGAACTAATTGGGCTCTGAACTGATTTGGCGTTTTAAACTGGAAAAACTTATAAAATCCATGGCACAAATTTGGCAGACCTGAGAAATATATATTTTGTATTTTCTAGGTCTAACGATATTGTATATCTGGAGAACTGTTACCGAAGTTTTAATGTTGAAGATTTTCACGCAATTACTTTTGATAAATAATCTGTGGCCGCTAAAGTCGACGTCAATTTTCAAAAAAATTAAACACCCTATTCGCCACGAGAAAAAACACATTCATTGTCCGTTATACTTATTAAAACTGAAGTATTTCTGCCTATATATATATATATATATATATATATATATATATATATATATATATATATATATATAGATAGATAGATAGATAGATAGATAGATAGATAGATATAGATATAGATATGTTAAAAAGAAAGGATAAGCCGCAAATCTTTTGGGTTAATGTGGATTTTTTTTATATATTATACTTAATTTTCCATATTTTTGCCACATGAGTTCCGGGTCTTGTGGCTTTCATCAGGCGAAAAATGGTTATTTCTACATTTCATTTTCAAGCAAATTTTGGAAAATTCCAAAATTAGCTTAAAAATGAAACAATACTAGGGATTTTAATTTAATTCTGTAATTAAATTTGAAGATTTTAGTTTCTGTTTTTGAAACATGGTAATTCCTGTGTAGCGATGGAACCATATTTTTAAATAAGTACATTTATAATATATGTATATATATATATATATATATATATATATATATATATATATATATATTAATCTATATTACTATATTACAAAATTATAAGTCTTGTCCTGACATGGCAGTCCGTTTTCCGTCACTTTCTCGTCTTAAAATAGCTTCCTGTGCCTTTTCTGCAAATACTTGGATGGTAATTTTCCTCTGACGACCTTATATCGATGGTACATGGACTTTAGGAATTACATCGATGGTATATGGACTTTTGGAATTATATCGATGGTACCTGGACTTTAGGAATTACATCGATGGTACCTGGACTTTAGGAATTAAATCGATGGTACCTGGACTTTAGGAATTACATCGATGGTACCTGGACTTTAGGAATTAAATCGATGGTACCTGGACTTTAGGAATTACATCGATGGTACCTGGACTTTAGGAATTTAAGCGCAGTACAAGATTTCCGGCAAGGTTTCATTAGTTTACAGTTGAGATGGCTAGATGTAAGCGTTTCCTCTCTCTCTCCCTCTCTCCCTTTCTCTCTCCCGCTCTCTCTCTCTCCCTTTCTCAATATGCTTCATATATATATATATATATATATATATATATATATATATATATATATATATGATGGACTCTCCCGTCGAACTCGACGTATGAGGGTCAGACAGATCAGTTGCCAGAAACTGAGAGCCCGACACCCACACAGGATTTGATTATAGTGGTGAAGGCTTTGTGCAGGGCCATCCACACTTTTTGGAGGGACGAATACAGGGACCTGGTGCAACGAATGCCACAAGGTCCCCAAACGACCCTCCTCAGGTTTCGAATTCAGAGTTGTCCTTCTCCTATACCAGTTGCCATCCAAGGCTATAGAACCCAGTCTGTCCTGCTATTTACCCATAGTTGGAGGGAGAAGAAGAGGATTCACATCTTTTCCAAGTGGTGCAGAGATCACAATGCCTGGTCGGCAGTCCAATGGAAGCAAATCATATTTTCAGACAAGTCCAGTTTTTCTCTTTTCCAAACTTCAGGGCGAGTTTGTGTAGAGGCAGCCCAAAGAAGCTTACAACTCTGACTGCCTTCTTCTAACAGTGAAGCATGGAGGTGGATCAATGATAGTTTGGGCCACCATATCATGGAAATGTCTTGGTTTAATAGTTGCCCTACATGGTAGAATCAACAGCATAGATTACCTGAACATTCTGGGGGATCATGTTCATCCAATGGCCCAGACTTTATTCTCTGATCGTGACTGCATCTTCCAAGACGATAATGCTCCAATACATATTGCTCAAGTGGTTAAGAATTGGTATGAAGAGCATGAAAGTGAGTTAGAACACATGGAATGGTCTCCCCAATCTCCAGATATCAATATTATTGAACACTTGTGCTGCATTTTGGAGCGACAAGTTAGGAGACGCGATCCTCCACCGCCGTGTCTTAAAGAACTGGAGCAGGCGTTAATGGAAGAATGACTGAATATTCCTCTGGATGAAGTCAGGAAGCTGTACGATTCCATTCCTAGATGTATTAAAGCTGTATATGAGGCTAAAGGAGGACAAATCCATATTAAATAAATTTTCTTTGAATTTAACAAGTGTTTTAATTATTTTGTCCAACCCCTGTAAATACATACATTTATATATATATATATATATATATATATATATATATATATATATATATATATATATATATATATATATATATATATATATATATATATATTAGGCTAGATCCATATGTCTGTAGCAGCCAAACACAATTTAATATGGCATTTAGACTGTATAATGTTCGATATGTGATTAATAATCATCACTAAATTAAGTGCATTGACAAAGAATGTTATCACATACAGGATAAAATCATATTCACTTTTATATTCATTTTCTTAATCATTTCACCCCGTGCAAGGCAATAATGCCACTACTTCCATGGTATGTGTTCTGACGAGCTGCATTCTACTGATCCTGACCATTACATCTTGGACTTGCTATGCCACGTACACAAGAGTGAATCATCCCCATTTCCTTTGCATCCCTATAGTAATAATTAATCTCCAGTCAGACAGCCTCTTCCAAAGAGCTGCTGCATTATGAAAGAGTCTTCTTGCTGGGCGTTTTCACAGTCACTACAATCTTGACCTGTTCAAGTCCAAGGTTAACCGTCACCTTTCCTGTATAACCCCATGAACTTTATCACTTGCCTTTTTTTTACGCTCATACAACACCACACATTAACCTTGAGTGTCACTTGTACTGGGTGAAGATTGTTATAAAAAAGAAACAAAGGGTTGCCGAGTTTCCTAGTAATTATAAGAAAATTATGTTACGTAAGTTGTCTCCCTTTGTAAACTGTACTCTCTAAGATCACGTATATTGTCAACCAACTAATCACTAGCCAGAATATGTTGGCACCAATTAGAAAGAACGCTATTCTGTTATTTTACTCTTCCGCTTGTCCGCAAAGAACTGCTAGGTACAGGACGTCAAAATTGTCTCTGAATCTACCTGCACTTTGACATGAGAGCCGTACTATATTAGTATGTAAATGAAACCATTCTACAACACCAAGGACTTCAGTCAAGTGGACTTATATTGTTTTATCTATAATATAGCCGCAAACAGAACAATTTATTTGCATAAAGAACTATTATTTCTATAGTATTTGTATATATGAACTTCAGTGATATTCCTTTTTAACTTTCAGTTTGTGTTCCGTGTTCTTCCAGTATTGATATTGTTTGCGGCTTAAATTGCCATATAATTTATAGCTGACAACTTGTTTCTTTCGCTACCTAATACTACTATCCTGTCTCACTGAGGGGTTGTACCACGCGGTATAGCGCAGTTGTCATGGAAAGCAGGCGTCAGAGAACTATACATTCTCGAAAATACGAGGTGACTAACGCAAGCTTAAGGAAAGAAAACAATAAAAGAACAGGAATTAAGAAGAGAGAGAGTTTTCCAGATCAAAATTTTGATCACGAAAGTTGCAGCGGCGCACAATTGCATTGAATCTTCACTGAAATTGGCTTGATATATGAGACACCGGACAATTAATATCACGGCCGGGCTACTGCAATATATCTCCTTTTTCTTACTAAATATATAAAAGAGATGAAGTTTATTTCCAAAAAGTAAAGATTTTTGTCTAAAATAAATGTTTTTTTTGTTTTTCTTCATTATACTAACAGCATACATACTCAAGTACATACACATATCTATAGATTTGTATATCGAAGTTTTAATAAAATTCAGGTGTGTCTATTTTTTATATTTTTCCAATTTACGAATACAATATAAAGGAAAATTACACAGTCAAACTATTTCAGTTGGATTTTAATAAAATTGTTTTTTATTGAATACCCATTGTATAAACATACATATATATATATATATATATATATATATATATATATATATATATATATATATATATATATATAAGACAGTTTATATATGAGGGTGTTTCATTAAGACGGATCAAAATCAGCAGTAAATAAATCAGTGTTATTGGTGAAAATTTATTTATTTCTCTATCGGATCATGTTATTTAAGTCATGGCAATTACGTGTGAAAAATAATTTCACCAAAATGTCCGCCAAATCTGAAAGAAAAAGAAAAAATCATTAAACGCTTAAACTTAATTCACATTTAAAATCGGTCCAAGTTATTGGAACACCCTTTATATATATATATATATATATATATATATATATATATATATATAAAGTGGCTTCTCGGAACCGTGTATATCTGTTAAATCGGGCGGCTAGTATATCCCCCCTGTGGTAGATGCGTGTTCAGGCACTTTTTTGTTTGTTCAACACCCAGAGCGCCCACGTGTGCTTTGTACTGTAACTATGCTGAGAGGACCTTAGTTACAGTTTCTGGGGGAAAGCACATTAACTGGTGTGAATAACAGTCTGAACAAGTTCAGTAAGCTCAAATTCTCGGTCACGCTGACTTGTGACTTCGTGCTAGCACAATCATCGTCTGTTGCCAAATAGTTTCGTCTATCAAATTTCATTTACAAATCTTCGGTCAATCTGTGCTATGTTTTCCAGACATTTTTTTAAAAGATGTCGCACGCTGTCGGATAGCATCAAAAAGTCACTTTCTTGACAAATCGACCACGGTGTGGTACGAATCTGGATAACATAGTCGGAAAACAAACAACCTAACCATTACACACACACACACACACACACGTACACTTAACATATATATATATATATATATGTATATATGAAGAAATATAGTCTTAAAGTGTGCTATATTTATGGGATAAAGTGCTCAATATCAGAGATAGAGCGTGTGTAAATATAAAAGTGGACATGGAAGTCAGCACTTAGAGGCGACAGTCTGTTTCATGCTAGTGCAATCGTCAGGCAACTCCTGAAGATTGCACTAGCATGAAACAGACTGTCGACTCTAAGTGCTGACTTCCATGTCCACTTTTATATATATATATATATATATATATATATATATATATATATAATTATTTTTTTACCAGTGACTATAAGGGATAATTCGGAGGAGATTATAAATCCAGGGAGAGCTCAATGTAGACTACAGAGCAATATAAAGATAATAAGAAGACGGAGACTTTAATTATCCATATCGTTTATAATTTTCATATCGTTTCTCATCAGAAAGAAAACCTGCTCCGCGAAGCAGATGTTCGTTCGATATTCACGAAATAAAAAATTAAAAAGTCTCCGTCTTATCATTATATATATATATATATATATATATATATATATATATATATATATATATATATATATATATAAAATAATCATTAATAAAGTTAACAAACAATACAACAAAATAACCACAGAACTGCATTCGGATTCAAAATTATTCCCCCTAATTAGCCCCTAGAATAATTTGAAACCTAACCATTACCTCTCAGCCAGTAACCGTTAGAATACAATAGATCTACCTATAATGGATCCTGACCAGCATATATATATAGTACTTGTATCTTCCTTTTTGCCGAAAACATTCCAGCATTCGCATATATGACCTTGGTTTTTTGAATCCGGAATAATTTTCTGATGGTAAGGCCATTATCACTTGAGTCCCCAGACATCTGTTTTATGTGCCTTCAACTTTCGTTGTCATGGCAATAATTGCCTCATCCAATAATGGAAAAATAATGGAAGCATTAATAATAAAAAGGACAACATTCAGTAATATCAACTATGAACACGCCCACAACCTGCTGGAAAATAATGAAACAAAATACATTCCCATCCCTGTCATTAATATCAATTATTTATGTAAAAAAAAAAAAAAACGAAATATAATTTTCCTAACTCAGGAAAAGGCTAGAAACATCAAAACTTCAAAACGATAAGATGTCTAGAGAAATAACAAAAAATAAATAGCAACAAATAGCTACATTTGAATGAAAAGAGGAAAAGAAAAAAGAGAAAAAAGATAAAGAGTGAGTGTAAAGTGGAGAAAAGAAAAGCGAAGATAAGTATAAATAGTCACGACACCCGACAAGTACGCACATCCGCACAGACGCGCGCATGGCTGCACGAGCTCAAACGCCCACACACACACACAAACAATACAAAAGAAACTTACACAAAGGATAAGTGCATGAAAATAAACAACGGGAGCCGCGGCTCCCTGAACAGTGAACGGAGGGGTCTGTCTAGGAAACTCTGGAGTCGGGATGCTGAAAGTAACATCAATCAACTAAGTAAGTGACAAATTCCACAAATCGATTCCTATTTTTCCCAGCTCACTTGCTAACTAGAACGTCTCAATGTGTGTTGGATTATAAGGAACATGGATGAGTCAAATAGGAAATCCACCTCAACATTTACAGAAAATGTTTTCGGTTAACATTTTGATACTTTTTTAGCTATTAAAAGTCAAAGCTATTTTGGTAATGTTTCCAAATACATGTTTCAGGTTTACCAATTTCGGAAATATTGATTCAGTCTCCGGCACATATACATTTTATGACTAATCTGAAAGAAAAAGAAACGGTACAAGATCAAACCTTTTAAAATAGTCCGCGTCAGTTCAAATCTAATGCGAGGCATATCAGATAACGAGTTCTTCTTGTTAGTTGTTAGTCATCTTCAATAAAACTTGTATATATATATATATATATATATATATATATTGATATATATTGATATATATTGATATATTACATCAATAAGTTATTGAATTTGTTATCTTCATTTTTTACGCTCGATATACGGGATTCGATATATCTGATCAATACTGATTTAAAATGAATTAATTAAAACAAAATATATATATATATAACTTCACTACACAATTTTTGCTACATACGATTAAATGGTCTAATTATGTATAAAAACAATATTTATTGCATATAATAAATGCATTTTTCATGATAACTTCATGGATTTCTTTATATACTTCCCAAACAAACGAACAACTCGTAATCTGATATCCCTCGCATTAGATTTGAACTGGCAGCGACTACTTTAAAAAGTATTGATCTTTTACGGCTTTTTTCAGATTAGTCATAAAATCTATATGTCCTGGGGAATGAATCAATATTTCCGAAATTGGAAAACGGATCTTGTATTTTGAAACATTACTAAAATAGCTTTGATTTGTAATAGCTAAAAAAGTATCAAAATGTTAACCGAAAACATATTTTCTGTAAATGTTGAGTTGGATTCCCTATTTGACTCATCCATATTCCTTATAATCCACCACAAATTGAGGCGTTCTAGTCCGCAATTGAGCTGAGGAAAATAAGAATCGATTCGTGTAATGTACTCTTTATTTTTACGTCTTTGAGACAATTAGTTTAATTTAATTAGTAGCTATTTTCAAGAACATTTTTCCATACTAAACTGTCTTTTCTTCTTTTAATATTAATAGCGATACGTTGCTCTCTTGTTGCTAGAAAAAGATAAAACAGAAAATGGTTCTATCTTATTTCAAAACGACGTTTTACCAAAATTACCCATCTTCTGAAGTGAGAGGAGATTTCTATTTTAGAATCTTCATTCTGAAGTTTTTCACACAGCTATTTTCTTCAGTATTTAGAGTAAATAATTAAATTCAGACAATAAACCCGTAATAGTGGTTATTAACGCAAGAGTCATATACAAAAATTAAAATCTAGATAGATTTAAGAAAGAAATTATTACAAGATTTTTAACCTTATTTAAATGTCCTTCTATTGTGAAAAATTGTTTAATATGGCGACTACTTGTCAGAATTTACTGCTATCTACCGGCCTTACATGGATGAATCGTCAGAAAAGAAGTTTGAGCACATATTTTAAAATTAAAATAGGTATCATTTGCAGTTGAGGTTTAAATTTCGTACTAAGTTTCGATATTGCATTTATAGATAAGAATATAAACATCTATGTAACATTAATGACAAAATATCTTCTATACGATCCAGAGACGGATATGCAATGTAATTGACCCTGATCTGTCATCTCGTCTGCAGTCGCTCTCTCACAGACGCGACGTTGCCTCGCTCTGTCTTTTTTACAAATACTTTCACGGTAATTGCTCCGAGGAGCTGCTTTCGCTGGTTCCTTGGCCTCATGAATTTAAACGTCCTACGAGGCTGGCATCCCGTTCCCACACCTTCACCATTGAAACTGTTAGATGTAGACGTCTCTTCTACTCCAATAGCTTCATGTCTCGCACATCTCGCCTGTGGAACTCCCTTCCTTATTCCTGTTTCCCTGACAAATACAATCTCCAACTATTTAAGTGTAACGTCAATCGACATCTCCAGTTGCCTTGATCTATCCACTTCTCTTCTCCACATCCTTTCACCTTTCATTCCTATCTGCTCTCGCTCCAAATCTTCTGTAACCCCCTTGCCTTGATCGATCCACTATCTTTCTCCACATCCTCTCCTTTACCACTGCTATCTGCTCTTCCTCCAAACCTTCTGTAACCCCTTGCGTGCTAGTGGCTTCTAGCCTTGCTTGGGGTGATAAGCTTAAAAAAAATTTTTTTTAATTTTAAAGGAGTTGAATTATGCAAAAATCTACCAAGAAAATAATTGCGATTAAAACGTAAAAATAGATTATATTCGGAAAGGCAATTTGCATAGGTGCGTTACAGCTGGTTTGGGTGTAACTGAGTACGTATTAATTCACAATGAACGTGTTCGGGCCTATAACGAAGACATTCCCAGTACTGAGTCAATTTATATTGAGTGCTTCCAGCCATCCCTCTGTAAGCCGGAGGGGGTGTTTTAGACTTAAGAATAAAAAGATAATATTTCTTTTTGTTATTTTTAATATATCCGTTTGAATAGCAATTATTAAATTCCGTATATCTTGTAAAATAATTATCTTACTAAGTTATTTAGAGCCAGGGGTATTATTTAATAGTCAATTAATTGTCTTCTAGCTTTGAAATAATCTGCGAAGGGATACAAAATGTTATTTGAGATGTAAAAACAGACATTTTAAAGATATATATGAATATTTATATCAATATATAAAAACAAAATGAGTGTAGTAACATGGATAAGCTATATATATATATATATATATATATATATATATATATATATATATATATTATATTATATTATATCATATTTTTATATTATTTCAATTCAATATCTATACTCTGGCGGTGTGAAAAAAAACAGATAATACGATTTGTAAATAAAAAATATTGAACAAACCGATATGAGGGGAAAAAATCAATAAAAGAAAAGACTAAAAACATCCGTGCCGGTTGAAAATAATCAATCAGCACGACAATGTCTAATTAAAAGGAAAAACACAGATAGAGTAACTTAAGTTAAAACGTAAAACTGATCAATACATTGAGTAGAGCCACATCTAAAAAAACGTAGTGAACCAGAGCCTACCTCCCTAGGTTTATCCTAACGGATCGCCAGGATAAGCCAGTATTACCCTGATAATCCGTTAGGAGAAAGCTAAGTAGGTAGGTTCCGACTCACTA
The DNA here is from genome assembly GCA_964036315.1 of Acanthosepion esculentum. Classification (NCBI taxonomy): domain Eukaryota; kingdom Metazoa; phylum Mollusca; class Cephalopoda; order Sepiida; family Sepiidae; genus Acanthosepion; species Acanthosepion esculentum. The sequence goes on from OZ038512.1 coordinate 39,892,664, forward strand.
GGTTTCTAAGTTTTTAATGTCATATATATATATATATATATATAGGCTGTCCATAAAATTCGTGTGCACTTTAAATAATTTATAACTTTATTTGTATTTGCGATAGAAATCATTTGTAAAAAGGATTAGAAAGAAGTAAATCTATATTTTTTAAGGTTTTATTGAAATTTTATTTAAATATCCACATGTCCTCAATCATTAGCAATATAAAGGTTAATACGATTTTGCAGTTCACGGAAAACATTTGCCAACTGATTTACAGTAATGTCTGAAATCACATTAGATATTTTAGCTATACTAGGTACATTAAACTTTATAACATTTCTTACCGATTATTTTTATCGCAAATACAAATAAAGTTATGAATTTTTTAAAGTGCACACGAACTTTATGGACACCCTATATATATATATATATATATATATATATATATATATATATATATATATATTAAACGTGAAGTGGTGGATCGAATATTTGAAAAAAAAGGCTAAAATGTTATCGTTTTCAAAGCTCATTCGAGGAAAAATAAATATATAAACATGTGAACAATGGCTAACAAAATGAAGAAATTAAGAAGATAGAAAAGGAATGATTGCTGGGTTTAATGCAACCGTATTCGATTTGTATTGTTAATTCTCTGCTTGTATTTTTCTTAACCCCCCCCCTCCCTATCTTTTAAAGTCTTTGAGATTAAGCCCGGAAAACTGAAGAGGAAGAACAGGTTAGCTAGTTTTCTTTATGGTGGGCGGGGTGTTCTTTTTCTCATATTTTCCAAATCCAACACTTTACGGTGAGTATTTTTTGGTCGGCGGGTGACGTATCCTTGTTCCTCTTCTCACTTTGTTTAAATATATTTTGGTATATATTTATATCTATTTTTAAAATTTCCTTTGCTAAAACCCAAATAAAATCTTTTTTTTTTCTTCTTTCATTTTCTATTCTTGTTTTTTTTATCATAACGTCCAAGTCCTTTTTTCATTTTATTCCCCGGCTGTCAGTTGAACAAAATAGATGAGAAATAAATTTGGTAAATTTCAACTCATATTTTTTTATTATTATTGGGAGTAAGTTAAGAATAAGTAGTCAAAAATTACTTCATCGAAAACATTCCGTCATTTTAAGACTATTATACCTATAAGATTACTATTACAACTCAAGTAATCTATAGAAATAAAACGAATCTGCCTATAATAGTTGAAAAATCACAAACAGATTAGGATTGAGCCTATAAGAGAGGAAGCACCTTGCAAAGTTTATACCTGTGTCTATGATAGTTCAGACACTGGACAAAGTTTACGGCTGTGCGTATAATACTTGAAATATTTACAAAAATTAGGGATGTAGCAAATGCTCTATGAAATATAAAAGTGACGCCTATAATGTTCGAAGTAATTTAAATTGGTTATGTTTGAATCTATAATAGGTGTAGCACTTGAAACAGACGATGATCCGACTATAATATTTGAAGCGCATGGGAGGGTTTAGTGTTTGCCAATAATAGTTGAAGCACGGCTGGGCCCAAAATAGTTGAAGCACTTGGAAAATTTCAGGGTTGTGCCCATGATAGGTGAAGCACTTGGAAAACTTCACGGTTGGGACCATAATAGTTGAAGCACTTGGAAAACTTTACGGTTGGGCCCATAATAGTTGAACCACGTGGAAAACATCACGTTGGGCCCATAATAGTTGAAGCACTTGGAAAACTTCAGGGTTGGACATATAATAGTTGAGGCACATGGAAAACTTCACGGTTGGGACCATAATAGTTGAAGCACTTGGAAACATTCAGGGTTGGGCCCATAATAGTTGAAGCACTTGGAAAACTTCAGGGTTGGGCCCATAATAGTTGAAGCACTTGGAAAACTTCAGGGTTGGGCCCATAATAGTTGAAGCACTTGGAAAACTTCAGGGTTGGGCCCATAATAGTTGAAGCACTTGGAAAACTTCAGGGTTGGGCCCATAATAGTTGAAGCACTTGCAAACATTCAGGGTTGGGCCCATAATAGTTGAAGCACTTGGAAAACTTCACGGTCGGGCACATAATAGTTGAAGCACTTGGAAACATTAAGGGTTGGGCCCATAATAGTTGAAGCACTTGGAAAACTTCACGGTTGGGCACATAATAGTTGAAGCACTTGGAAACATTCAGGGTTGGGCCCATAATAGTTGAAGCACTTGGAAAACTTCAGGGTTGGGCCCATAATAGTTGAAGCACTTGGAAAACTTCAGGGTTGGGCCCATAATAGTTGAAGCACTTGGAAAACTTCAGGGTTGGGCCCATAATAGTTGAAGCACTTGGAAAACTTCAGGGTTGGGCCCATAATAGTTGAAGCACTTGGAAAACTTCACGGTCGGGCACATAATAGTTGAAGCACTTGGAAACATTCAGGGTTGGGCCCATAATAGTTGAAGCACTTGGAAAACTTCACGGTTGGGCACATAATAGTTGAAGCACTTGGAAACATTCAGGGTTGGGCCCATAATAGTTGAAGCACTTGGAAAACTTCACGGTTGGGCACATAATAGTTGAAGCACTTGGAAACATTCAGGGTTGGGCCCATAATAGTTGAAGCACTTGGAAAACTTCACGGTTGGGTCCATAATAGTTGAAGCACTTGAAAAAGTTGAAGGTTGGGCCCATAATAGGTGAAGCACTTGGAAAACTTCACGGTTGGGCCCATAATAGTTGAAGCACTTGAAAAAGTTGAAGGTTGGGCCCATAATAGATGAAGCTCTTGGAAAACTTCACGTTTGGGCCCATAATAGTTGAAGCACTTGAAAAAGTTGAAGGTTGGGCCCATAATAGTTGAAGCACTTGGAAAACTTCACGGTTGGGTCCATAATAGTTGAAGCACTTGGAAAACTTCACGGTTGGGCCCATAATAGTTGAAGCACTTGGAAAAGTTGAAGGTTGGGCCCATAATAGTTGAAGCTCTTGGAAAACTTCACGGTTGGGCCCATAATAGTTGAAGCACTTGAAAAAGTTGAAGGTTGGGCCCATAATAGATGAAGCTCTTGGAAAACTTCACGGTTGGGCCCATAATAGTTGAAGCACTTGAAAAAGTTGAAGGTTGGGCCCATAATAGATGAAGCTCTTGGAAAACTTCACGGTTGGGCCCATAATAGTTGAAGCACTTGAAAAAGTTGAAGGTTGGGCCCATAATAGATGAAGCTCTTGGAAAACTTCACGGTTGGGCCCATAATAGTTGAAGCACTTGGAAAAGTTGAAGGTTGGGCCTGTAGTAGTTGGAATACGAGCGGTAAAGTTGATGAATTAGATACGCTAAAAAGAAATGAGGAGGCACAGTGGAGTAAAGGAAAGCGACTCGGATTGAGGAATTGGAAAGCCGAGTTCTAATTCCAGCTGAATTCATTCGCTTACATGATAATACTCTTGGGAAAGGTATGAATCCTCTTCTTCTCCCAGCTATGGGTAAATAACAGTACAGACCGGGTTCTATAGCCTTGGATGTCAAATGATCTACCGCAGAAAGTAACACACTGCGGGAAAAATCTGCCTCGTCAGTCATGTGTCGAAAGATACATGATCGCCTAAACGTGTATCATACATGGCACATAACTGACTAAAAAGAATTGCTACTATCTGAGTGGAAATGTGATGCAACTTATTTTCCCGTCATAACTATATAACGCCTGGTATGGACAAGGAAATGCATAAAATATTGCTACTAATTTTAAATATAATACATCAGATTCTTCAGTTGAAATATCTGTAACATTCTGGTGTACTAATCTTATCTTTGATGCAAGGGACTCACTGGCTGACTGATCACGAAGCCGGGAAGTGAACACATCGACTCCGTGAAATAATTGGGGAACCGTCCGTATATGCTGCCATTTTAGGTATAAAGCGGTTATTTTAATTAGAAGCAAATGGATTTAGATTAACAAATAATGTCAAATATGTATTTAGTAATCATATTAATAAATTTGATTAGTAATATATGACGCAAAATAATTTATTTTCTTAATCATATATATATATATATATATATATATATATATATATATATATATATATATATATATATAAACATTGAAGTCAACACTCACAGGCGACCGACTGTTTAATTGCCAGACGCAATCATCAGGCCTGATGATACGCTCTATCTCTGATATTGAGCACTTTATCCTATAAATATAGCACACTTTAAAACTATTTCTTCAAATATATATATATATATATATATATATATATATAATTTATGGAAAAAATTTCTTAATTTTTGCTTCTTCATTTAGTATAAATTTAATGTAAGTCATATTCGATGGGTTGATCTGCGTAAAGCCCACGAACCTTATACTACCCTTTTTCTACTTTTTTTTTCGTAAAAGAGGTTGTATTTTCCTTTTAAATCTAAATAAATCACCAGTATTCACAATCGCCAGTAATTCACAATCGCCTGATGAGATACATTTGATACGCATCGACACTCGCTTGCAATTGTGTAGCGATTTTTACATGTTTTCAATACAAGGTCCTAAAATAAATTACATATATATATATATATATATATATATATATATATATATATATATATATATATATATATAGCATAATGAGAAGCCACGTATACAGTCATTTCTGATGAAAGATCGGGATCAATCTCAAATCTCAAATATATATATATATATATATATATATATATATATATATATATATATATATAGATAGATAGATAGATAGATAAATATAAATATAAATAAATACTTTCACAAAAAACATTCAATTTTTTTAATTGTCAACTTTTCAGTTGTTTTATATATATATATATATATATATATATATATATATATATATATATATATATATATGTATATATATATATATATTAATCATTTCAACCAATGAAGGCAATAAAACCACTAAGACACAAGGGGTTATTAAGTGTGAAAGAATTAGAAAACATAAACATTTTTCGGCGTTAAAACAAAAGAAGAGTAATCAGGAAGGCAGTAGATAACAATAGATATTACATTTAAACTTTTGAACATCAAAGTACCAAGGAGTTCAACCATGAAAGTATTTGTAGAAAAAGCACAGAAAAGTTACATTACGAAGAATAACTACAAAAAATAAATACATTATTTGGCAATAATATCTGAGATCTGCATTTGTGACTAAGTTTTAATATAGAAATTATAAATAAAAATTATAAACAACAGCTGTATTTGAGCGACATGAAATGAAAAGCTGTTGCATACGTAGTATTCAAACTTAGTGGGAAATGCAGACCTGTAGAAGATGTAACAGATGTAAAGATGTTATTGAGGGTTCTCCCCTTTTTACAGAAATGGACTCACCCATGGTATACATATACTACTGCCAGTGAATACCCGGTAGTACGTTGAGTCAAGTCGGACAGTCAGTCACTCAAGTAGTAGTAGAACGGTCAGTAGAATAACTTAGCGGCAAGTGTCAGTAAGAAGTCATACAGCGATACGTCGATACCAAAGACTATATATATATATATATATATATATATATATATATATATATATATATATATATATATATATATATTTGTCTACTAACCCCGCATTCCTGGAACTACTAACCTGTATTACCAGTTTGTATTATTACGTTAATACATTTATTTCCTATATTCATTATTGGCGTTTGTTATTATTTGATACCGGATTTCATCCCGGAATCCACAATAGATGTGAAGATTAACATCACCGTATATAATCTTAGATCGTTTACATTCTTTACATATTTTACATTTTTACATGTTTTGCAAGATGCCAAAAACTTTGTGAAAACAAGATGACATTTCTTTTAAAACAGTCGATATGATTTTTTTTTTAAATAAACTTTGCATATGATGACGCTGAGAATTTAGATATGGTAAAAACAACAACTAGCTTAATTATTTATCATCATTTATTATGTATAGTCATTTCCTAAGCGTAGCTTAGATGTGGCACAAGGCCGAAAAATGTAGAGCACCCAGTGATGATCGAATTCAACACTTAGTCGTAATTGTTCCAGCAAGCTAACCATCGTCGAAGTACCTCAATGATTTTCTAAGCGTAGTTTAGATGTGGCACAAAGCCGAATGTATGGATCACCCAGTGAGGAACCAACTCACTACACAATTGTGATTAATCAAGCGAGATAAGCTTGTTAACCATTACACCATGTCGAGGTGCCCATAGTATGTTTGTATATATGTGTGAACACGTACGTGTGTTAGTCACAAGAATTTAGGGGAATGTCTCTAAAGCTCAGTACAATTTCAATCGAAGAAATATTAGATAGACAAAGTTTATTAAGTGCTACAAGGGACCGGGAGTTGTGGAGAGCCATCATTGCCTACATCCTGAGGTGACCCGGTACATAAAGAAGACTATATTTCTGCTAATTAAACGTGACATATAAATTTAAAATGACGTTTCACTTCGTCCAAGTAATTGACTGATTTCTTGTTTTTTTCAATATGTAAAGGCTTGAAGTGTCTACGTAAACACTTTCATATACCCATTTACTTCGCTACACGATGAACGAGAAGAAGGCAAAGTTTTCTGATCCAATGCGAAGTGCCAAGAGGAAAAACTGATAATATTTAGCAAAGAATTTACATTCAGAGTTGAAGAAGGCTTTTTGGAAGGCTCTGATCACGACATAACTTTCTGAAAAACTGCCATTTTCAGAGGTTGGAACTGCGGGGAAACAATTGTTTATGACTTTCGCTATTCACTGCGATTTCATTGTAGCTGAACTGCTTTCTTCTTTCGTCTGGAATCTCCCTTCCTATTCCAGATGTATGGAAGACGATAAAACGCGAAGAGACTAAGAAAGAAAGTCGGTTATTGGAAGTATCGATTTTCAGTTTTTGCTTTCAGGCCACGTTCACCAAAACTTCATCGAAGATTGGTTTCTATCTGCACTTATATATATATATATATATATATATATATATATATATATATATATATATATGTGTGTGTGTGTGTGTGTGTGTGTGTGTGTGTGTGTGTGTGTGGAGAGAGAGAGAGAGACATGTGTGCGCGTGCGTTCGCTCGTGTGTACCCAAAGAAACACTTTTGCTGTCAAACTGCATTATAAACAATAATGGCTAGATTTCTTTATATCCGTTGGTGGGGAATAGATAGATATGAATGGAATGAGATAGATAGATAGATAGATAGATAGATAGATAGATAGATAGATAGATAGATAGATACGAAAAGATAGATAGATAGAAACAGATTTAGATAGATAGGTAGATAGATAGAAACAAAGAAAATGGCGGAAAGGAGTGATTGAACTGACTGAGAAAGGACGAAGTATAGAAAGGAAGAAAGAAAGAAGATAGATAGATAGATAGATAGATAGATAGATAGATAGATAGATAGATAGATAGATAAAAGAATGAAGAAGGAAGGGATAAAACATGCCGAGAAAGAAATAAAAAAGAAAGGAAGTGATATGTCCCGGAAAGGGATATATTTGTTCGAAGTAGCTAAGCGGTTTTGGCTACTGTAACTGTGTAGTACAATCTAGTAGGTAGCCGTAATCGACTGGTACTCGTTGTAGTGTTAGGCAATAGGCTTAGACCAATAGGATAGCCAATGGCATAGTCCAATAGCGTCTTCTCTGTACTTCCAATCAGCCTGTGTTTATGGCTGACACCAGCCAATCATATTACTGCGAGGGGGAACCCAGGTGTATGCATATTCATTACATAAGAAAGAAAGAAAGAAAGAAAGAAAGAAAGAAAGAAAGAAAGAAAGAAAGAAAAATATATATACAGGGCGCGATGAGAAAATTGTTACGCATGCGCTTTGTTTGATTTTTATTTTTTCGACTGCACAGTATAGTAGGGTCAGTTGGGCACCGTCTGTGAGAGAAAAAAGCACCATGACGCAATTCACTTCGCCAGAAATTTGGAAACAGCATGCTGTACAGCTTGGCATTTGCGCCAGAAGCTCCAATATGAATTTGAATGTCTAATGATGATTACGAAGGAATGACAGCTCGGAAAACTCACTTTGATCGTTCTGATAAGAAAAGAACTCCCGAATTTGTTTGTGAGAACCTTAGACTCAACAAGTGCCTGGAGGAGGTAGTGCTGGCCTGGGTCAAGAGGGTGGCTGCTAGAAGACTCTATGTCTGCTAACAGGACTCTGCCACACAAGCTTCTTCAGGCTGCAAATGAAATTGATATTTTTCAAATTATGCGGGCGGGTAAAAAAAAATTGATGCTATTCCTGAGTTTAATATAATTTCGGTACTCTATATTTCTGTAAATTAAACGTTGCATAAATTTACAGTAACAAAAAAAAAATTGTTTCGTTCGCAGATAATTATCTAACCGACACATAAATATACTTCTAAAATACTTTATCCCATGGTGAATATTTAAATGGATTCGATTTTGTCGTTGAAGCTTATTTCTCTGTGTAGCAAAAGCGCATGTGACGGTAATTTTATTTGTTTTTGTAATTCTAACGCTGAAGAACTTCCTTCAAAGAAGTCCTGGGTTCGACGATAAATTACATCCGGCAGCAAGGCCTCTGATCGATAGATTGGAGGTTTTGAGGAGAGTGGAACCACCGCTTTATTGCTGTTGTTCCTAGGTACACCCTGACTCGGGGTTGTAAGACCTGTCAGAGTCCCAACAATGGGAAAATAGCGAATACCCACCCAAAAAAGAAGAAAAAGCTATGCCAGTATAAAAATATATTTTTATAGTAAAAATACCAGCAATACATTTTATATGAAAAATTACCAACAATACATATTTATATTAAAATTACCAAACAATAAATTTTAAAGAAAAATGACCAGCAATTATTTTTAATAGTAGAATTCCCAACTATACATTTTATAGTAAAATGATCAACAGGGCATTTGTATTTGAAGACACATTCAAAATACATTGAGATGTGTTCAAAATATTTAGATTTTAGCATTAAATAACCCATAGAGGTGTCGATATGCCACTAAGAAAAATCAACCAACCAACCAACAAATCAATCAATGATTCTCAGAAAATGTCGAAAGGTTTGTTGTTTCGGTCCGAAGAAAAAGCATTCTTACTGGAAACAAAAGTAGATGATAATGAAACAGCAAGTCGCCTGTAGATACGGCAATGCACCTGTCAATAAAATTTAGAAAAATCCATGTCTATCAGCTTTTTGAAGAATCCTGTCATTTACGATGAAACACGAAAGTAGGCTGGTGAGATAAAGAATATTTCTCGACGAAGAGAAATAATGAGTTTTAAGAAACTTTACAAAAGTTCCATAAAAGTTGCGCAGCCAATAAGCCAGACACAGTAATGATGGAAACCAACTCTTTGCATCGTCTCAGACAGTAATTCCCATATATTACCGAAACCTTTTTTATGCCTTGAATATTGCTGCCACATTTGGCCTGGTGCTTCTGCTGTATATTAAGAGATTCTTGATAAAATCCAAAGATGAATCAGCAATATTATTGACCCTGACCTGGCATCTCGGCTTCAGTAATTTTCCGACCGCTGTAACGTAGCTTAGCTGTGGCTTTTCTATAAATACTTTCATGATAATTGTTCGGATTAACTCGTCACTATGGTACCAAGAGTTTATAAATTTAAGCCTAGTACTAAACTGGCGTCAAGTTCACATTAAGTCACATTTAATAAGTTAGATGTAACCATAAGTTCTATGCTAAGATCTTTTGGCGCGATTCTCGCTTATAGAACTCTTTCTCGGTTCTATTCTCTGCAGCCAAATTTGAGCATCAAAAGTTTAAATGCAATGTCAAGCGTTATCTACATTCTTGATAGTCATAAATAGAAAACGACGTGATGCCCAAACGTGTATCAAGTACGGCACTTGACATATGAAATTTAATATTTACTATATATATATATATATATATATATATATATATATATATATATATATATATATATATACACGTAAAGATATTAACCTATCAATATATCCACATTGACATAATATTGTTGGTTGTATTATTATTGTTTGATTTTCATTGATTACGTAGACTTCACATGCATTTGAATTTCTCAGAATCTATCTTACATATTGTTGTGGTAGGATCCACCTAATTTGCATAGCGGAGTACCGACGATATAAATATGGTTGGTACCGGAAGACAGGGAGGCGAATCAAGAGATCCAACTAGAGACTCTGCCCGACTGCGACTTAGTCAACACATTCTCCAGGAACGGTCTTCCCAGGAATATACAAAAGACTATATGTAAATATTGTGTACACTTTCTTGTTTCAATACATTTTATTCTAACTACATTTTGTGGTTGCATTATTATTCCATTCATTAGTCAAGTTTCAACACATATTTACAAATCTATTATTTGTTCATGCTTAGAATATTAATGCCAAATATAGTCTGATGTTCCTACTTTATATTTAGAGATCATTGATAAAATCCAAAGAAGAATCTGCAATGTAACTGTACCTGATCTGGCATCTCGGCTTCAGACACTTTCCCACTGCCATAATGTAGCTTCCCTATGCCTTTTCTAAAAATACTTTCATGGTAATTGTTCAGATGAACTTTCCTCTCTGCTACCAAGTATCTATGAATTTAAGTGCAGTACTAGATTGGTGAAAAGATCTGATAATATTAGAGTCAAAATATCTAGATGTAACAGTAAGTTCTATACTGACACTGTCTTCTCCGGAACTTCTCGCATGTGGAACCCTCTTCCGGCTTCTTGTTTTTATCTACTGTCTTCTTGATTACTCTTCTATTGTTCTCGCTCATTAATATTTTTTCTCTTTTTTTTTTTTTCATTCTTTCACACACAGTAACCCCTTGTGTCATACTGGCTTTATTGACTTGCCTGGGGTGAAATGATTTTAAAAAATAAACATCACAGATGTGACAAATGCCCATAAGCAGAGATGGTTCTCAAAATGCAGCCGGAACTGAGAATACTATCTGGACAGGGGAAAGGTGATTGAATCTTGACGAGCTTGACTACATCTTTTTACTTCTTTTATTTTTTTCTCTATGACGAGAAATAGCGGAAAGCATTGTCGTAAGGTTGGCGACAGAAGAGTTATACTCTAGGTTGGCTTAACGGCTTGTGGGTTTGACTCGTTGCTGAAGAATCTTTAACAGTAGAGGAAGATGCTAGAAATCAGCTTGATCCCAAAGCTACCTGTAAATAAAGGAAAGAAAACTTGCATCAAAACAACGCGAGTTGACATCCTGCAAAAAGCAGTTGGTTGTTTTTTATTTACCTCAGCAATCATATTTCATCTGTAACGAGAGCTTCCTGACGCTAGACCTCAATGCCCTTGAATAGGCAACACCCAGTATTCCACGGATGAGGAGGATAAGAGGGATATAATTCAAAATAGCGTTCAATAGAATGTGTGACAGATCGTAAGGTCGGTATTTCGAAGGAAAAACGTGTAGCTGTAAATTATTAACTATTTACTAAAGAGTTTCTGTCTGACTTTCTGGAACGAGGAATTGTTATCATTTACAAGCGGACTATTGTCCGATATCTTTGTTGTTCTTATCACAACATTTTGGTCATTGTGCCTTCAAGCCAGCATCTGATGTATATCGACCCGGGTAAACTACTGAGCCCTTTATTAAATCTACAAAGATATACTGTTCTCCTTCCACTACCCATGTCTAGGATTATGTCAACTAGTTCTTATTTTTAGTAATGCTCAGTTATTTCTCGCCCTGTTTCGTCTAGGTTCGAGTACACACAGCTCCGACCAGGGATTGAACACACAATTACTACACAAAATTCACCAACCGACGCTTTAATTTACTATTGTCCTGTAGGGTAATTCGCTGTGGAGAACTTTGAGCCTTAAACCTAACCTGCTTGCTGATGAGTGCTGCTGATGCTACTTGTGTCATTTTCATTTACAACAACAACAAAGATGAGGAGAATAGTCCGCATGTAAATAGCGTAAATATGGCTAAATGGTGTTTTGCTGGATGCGTATGTATAGTAACAGTTACCAAACCAGAAATTGCAATCGCTGTGCCAAGCTTAAATTCTAACCGAATCTGTTTCCTGCACATATAACTTTCTGAAAAAAAAACAAGAATCTATCTCATCCAGCTATGGGTTAAATAATAGCGTGGACTAGGTCCTATTTGCATTAGCTGTAGTCACACTGGAAGGAGTTTTCAGAATTCAAACCTCTTAAATAGAGAGTAATTCGTGTAGTGGAAGGAAAAAATCTATATTCAAACTCTAAAGGGAAGAGCGGCATCACAGTTCTTCCTTCTAGACACACCCCCTGCTGATACGATTGAGTTATATGGGATTGCTCGCTAAGTGATTGGGGATTATTATGCTAATTCAAACTGACTGTTGTACTATTTTTATTATGAATGTAAATCATATCGATGAAAAGTATAATAACAATTCAAATCTATATCCATGCAAAAAATATTTCACAAAAAACAGTTTAAATTCGCGACGTTTTTTAAGGTTTCTTGAACAGAACATATTCTTAAAATTCGGTATCACGCTAAGCAAGGCAGTAATGCCATTAAAAAAAAACAAGGGATTACAGGGTGTCGAAGAATTACGCACAAAAATAATAATGATGAGCATAAAAAGAAAAGAGCAATCAGGGGGACAGTATACAGCGATTGGCATTGCATTTAATTTTTTGTAGATTAAAGTTGGCTGGAAAGCATGGGACCGGGAAAGAGTTGCACAAAGTAGAAATGCAAGAGAAGAAACTATTATCATAAATTTACGGCTACATCTCGACTGTAAATAATGAGATCTCGACGCCAGTCTACTGCGGCGCTTGAATTCAAAAACTCTATGTACCATAGCGAAGAGCACATCCAAACAATTACCATGAAAGTACTAACAGAAAAGACATAGAGGGGCAGACTTACACCAGTGGCTGAAGCCGAGCCAGGACCAACAATGTTGATTTTTCTTTGGATTTTATCAAGGAGCTCAAGGTTAATAGCAGGGACACCAAACCATATGTGGCGGCAATATTCTAAGCATGGACGAATGGTAGATACTGGAGAGACAAAATTGTCTGACCCTATATATATATATATATATATATATATATATATATATATATATATATTATAGGCAAAATTGTCTGACCCTGTATATATATATATATATATATATATATATATATATATGAAATGCGTATATTGCGGTAACATGTTTTCATTAAGACAGATTTCGTTAAATAATTTAGAAATGTTCTGTCTTATGTACTTATTCTCATATTTCATATTTCCGGATAAGCTTTTTGATTGGTTATTGAAAAAATAGAAGAAAACGCCGTGCTGGTTCGTACTGGTTCGTATTGTATTTATTATCCGAGTACTTTCGACATAGCATAATGTCATTATCAAGGTATTGTTAAGAATAGAGTAAGTACTGTAGTGCTCATGTTTGTCAAAGACAAAAATTATTGTGAAATAATCTCAAAAATTAACTTTCTTATATGTTATCAGCAACGTTGTTTCATAGCGTGGCTAACAGCCACCGTTTAAGGGGAGGTAACTAGGTATGTGGAAAGATTTTCCGACATGAGTGGTCAAAAACATAAAGGAAAGAATTATTAGTAAGAACACTGGCATTCAAAAACTATCTATTGCAGATATTTTGAAATGTGTACAATCGATAGTTTTTAAATGTCAATGCCATTTAAAAACTATTCATTGTACACATTTTAAAATAATTTCCAGGTATTTCAGTAGTTGTATTTGTTTAATTTTGATATCACTAATTTGTAATTTTCATACTGGGCTGTTCCTTTACCTAATAACCACGCATTCTGTCTTCTTGCAATTAATGTTAGTCCTTTCTTCCCGCTTTCCTTCACTACATTCTGTTGTTCTCTTTACAAAAACCTTAAAGCTAAAGCAAATAGCGTACACATACTTAAAACTAAATATAATGCATTACAAATAGTTAAAACTAAATAAATTCAAATTCTTGAAGCTAAATAAACTAAAGAAAATGGCGGTTGGAGTGGTTATTTTCTTTTTGTCTTTTGCAAATCTAACGAAACCTACCGAATCACTGCATCCCGACATGCAATATAGATTCAGCTGACCAGAATAGTGGGTTAACACATGTATATATTTCCGCCAGTATTAGTATGATTATTTTCGGGGAATGCATGTCTTTTGCTCGTTGGGTACTGACACGATATAGCCTATCTACCCTGATTTCTTCTCATTCAAACTTGAAACGAACTGCGTAGAATATGTATCAAAGCTGCTAAATTTTGAAAAATAAATATCACGAAACATTAGTTCATTTAACAAAGACAACCCTCTGAAAAATATCTACTATCAAATGAGCTCAGTCTTAGAATTCAAGAACGAACGTTAGCTGTATTCACTGAACTCCAAAGATGTATTAAACTTAGCATTCAAAAAATATGTGGAAAGTTAATATTTTTATAACCAAATATGCTGCGTCTTTATCAAATGGGTTTTCTCTAGTATTTTCGCCTGCCAATATATATATATATATATATATATATATATATATATGTGTGTGAGTGTGTGTGTGTGTGTGTGTGTGTGTGTGTGTGTGTGTGTGTGTCATTCACGGACCGACTGTTTTGCTGTATCACACATTTGTGTGGCCTTAAGCCATGATCGAAACCAAACTGATTTAGAATCAGCCGGAAGGTGAATTTTTGAGTATTTATTTTTAGAAGAAACACGCCATTGACACAGTGCTCAATTCATTGAAGATCCTTTGTTTATTTATTAACTATAATTTTTAAAAGAAATGAATTTGAGAGGAACACGTTGAGCATGAGATTTTATTTAAAATTCGATATCGGCGCCAGATTTCGCTACCAGCTTCTAGAACCGCCCAGGAATCTCATCAACTGATTTTCACCAGGAACTCTTGTCGTGTGGAAGACATATCTTCCTGTATTCACTCTTCAAGATTTTCCAAAGTTTTGGTTTGGTATAGTAGATTTGTTCCTTTAACCAACCCCAAAGATAAAAGTCACAGAGTGCTAAGTCAGGAATCCTGGCTCTGGCCACTTATACATAAATAGGAAGTTACTTTTCAATCACCCAAATCATTCAATGTGAATGACATATATATATATATATATATATATATATATATATATATATATATATATATATGTATGTGTGTGTGTGTGTGTGTGTGTGTGTCATTCACAGACAGTACTGTTTCGCTGTATCACAGCTCCTCAGTGCGACTAGACTTCCGAATGCCTCAAGCCAGGATTGAAACACAACTAATATATATATTATATAATATATAATATATTATATATTATATTATATATTATTGTTACATATATCAGGAATTTCAGTGAATAAAGGTAATTTGATTTATTCAAGTGTCTCCATACTGATTAGTTAAGGAAATTGCAATTACAGTTGCAAATTCAGTTGCCAGTGCAATTTCAAATGATTCATTATGATGTTAAGTGTCCGTTTCGTTTCCATTTTTATAAAACTTCGTAGTTGCTCCTATATTCAGTCCATGGAATTCTCTGTATTCTTGTTTAAAACCCCATTTCTGTTAATTCGAGTTTCTTCCTCATTTGTGAGAAGATTGTTCAACATTCACTGCCATATAGCAGGAATGTAAACGTCCAGTACTCTTTTCTTGGCGTCTAACTGAATTCTTCTGTTTCCTAATACTTTGCTTATATTTGGGAAGACATCTTTGGCTATCCCAATGCGTCTTCGCAATTTCCGTCCTCTGTTAACGATGTTCCCAGATATCTACATTGTTGTACTTGCTGGATTTTGGTATCTCCACTTTTTGTACTAAACCTCGACATTCAAGCAGTTTCAGAGAATAAAATGTATTGATGTATTCAAGTGTCTGCATATTTCAGAGATATGCTTTAGTGCAGCTAACGGCCAATTCACTCTAAAAGCATTGGTTCTCTGCCTGATGTTTAAAGTTAACCAGCATCGAATCTGGCCAGTGTAAAGAGAGGTGACAGCTGTGGACGACCTGATACTGAATATGTCTTGTGGCCTCGTGTTAGATTACCCAGTGTCTGGTTTGCTTCTTACCTCATATTGGGCACGGAAATAGCATCAAGCAGACATTTATGACCCTTGTATCCCCTGGGTGATTTTCACCTCACTTATGGAAATGCTATGATATTTATACATTAAGACGAAGGTTAAAAGAAAACTTTCACAGTCCTGGTGAAAAAAAAAGAGTTAAATCTTGAAACCGTCGTCTGCGTTGAAAAAATAAAATTACCCCAAAGAGCTTAAAATTTATATGTAACCTTTTTAACCTATTTTAGGGAGAAGTCAAACACCAAAAATGGATTCATCACCTTCAATATCCTACGAACGCAGGTGTTCCCCAAGGCTCTATCCTAGGCCCTACTCTGTTTCTTATCTTCATTAACGATCTTCATGACGTCATAGGTTCCCAAGTAGGCATCATATCAAATTCTACGTGGACGATACTACTATTTACTCCTGCCTCAAAAACAAATCTTGTATCACTGGCAAAAGTAACCTGACCGTTTGTCTAGAAAAGGACCTGCAATCAGTTGTGGACTGGGGCAGGAATTGGCTGGTTAACTTTAATGCCTCAAAAACAAAACTGCTCTCTATTACTCACCACAGGGAAACATCCCTGCCCACCATTAGAATGTCTGACGCTGAACTCCACGAGAGCACCTCTTTGCGACTACTCGGTCTCATATTGACTGCTGACCTGAGATGGAACAAATACATTGAGTCAATAGCTTCGTCCACCGCAAGAAAACTTGGCTCCCTGTGCCGCGCCAGGAAATTTTTCTCGCCGGAGTCGATCCTTCAAATCTACAAATAAACCATTCGCCCTTGTATGGAGTATTGCTGCCATATATGGTCTGGAGCCCCTTCTGTTTGTCTCAAGGTCCTTGATAAAATCCAGAGACGGATATGCAATGTAATTGGCCCTGAAGTTGCGTCTCATCTGCAGTCGATCTCTGACAGACGTGCCGTCGTCTCCCTCTGTCTTTTTTACAAATACTTTCACGGTAACTGCTCTGATGGGCTGCTTTCGCTGGTTCCCAGACTTCATGAATTTAAGCGTTCAACTAGGCTGACATCTCGCTCTCACCCTTTCACTGTCGAGACTGTTAAATGTAGCCGTCTCTTCTACTCCAATAGCTTCATGTCCCGCACTTCTCGCCTGTGGAACTCACTCCCTTTTTTTCCTGTTTCCCTGATAGCTATAATATCCAATTATTCAAATGTAATGTCAATCGACGTCTCCAGATGACTTGATCTATCCCCTATCCTTCTCTTCATCCTTTCCTCTATCACCCCTATTTGATCTCGCCCCAACTCTCTGTAACGCCTTGCGTGCTAGTAGCTTCCCGCCTTGCTTGGGGTGAAACGTTAAAAAATACATCGTGTTAATTTTAATGTTGTATTGAATGAACACACAACCAACTTAACAAACGTCACCCTCGAAAAGGAGTGTCAAGTCAATCCTGTCCCTTCTCTTTTAATTACAAGATTCATCTCAACAACATTTCGACGTCTCATCTTCCTCAGAGCTATTTCGAGTTGAAGGCATAATGCAAATCAGTGTCACTACTTATCTTCAGCTTGACTATTCGTTTCCAAAAACATGCCATATTTGCACAGGCCAATTTGTGCTTCTTCAACACCATTTGATTCAACACCTGGTTTATACTGCAACTATGTTACAGTTCATTCCAATGACATTCCTGGCAAAAAGAAGCCGAAAGGCAACTCTTCGGAACTGATCATCTCAGAATGAATGATTAAACATATGCGAGTCTGGTTAACTTCAAATAATCCCAACTTGACAAATACCTAGATTAGGACAATGGTAGTGTCTGGTTTGCTTCTTACCTCATATTGGGCACAGAAATAGCATTTCTTATCTTCATTAGCGATCTTCATGACGTCATAGGTTCCCAAGTAGGCATCATATCAAATTCTACGTGGACGACACTACTATTTACTCCTGCCTCATTTTGTTTTGTTGTTAATAGTTACTTTGTTTTTAATAAATTCATTTCGTTTTTTGCCTTGAAAAATTCCACATTGGACGAAACACGTCGGCTAATAATAATACAGTTTTGCTATTGTCTTTTAGTTTAATACATATTTTCTTTTTCTACAGGTTAACTCTGAGATATTTTATATATATATATATATATATATATATATATATATATATATATATATATATATATATATATATAAAACTATCTTTACAATTGAAAAAGTTTATTACAAAAGTAAAAGAACAGACATATATGAGGAAATTGTTACAAAATGAGGAGTAGGTATTGAATCCTTTTTTTAACTAATTTGATACATCTCTATATGGGCACCATTAAATTGTAAGGTTAATTTATGAACACCCTGTATATATATTATTTTATTTATATTTCATCTACTTTTTAATAATATACTGACAAATAAGTCTGCAATAAATCTGTAGTTACTTTGGTGTTGCTTCCAATAAGATATTTTAAGAACTCGTTTGTATTTTGTCGTAAATTTTCCTATCATGCCCCAAGATTTATTTTCATAGAAAAAGAGTTAGTTTTACTTATACAGGGTGTCCATAAAGTTCGTGTGCACTTTAAAAAATTTATAACTTTATTTATATTTGCGATAGAAATAATCTGTAAAAAATGTTATAAAGTTTAATGTACCTCGTTTTAAGTAGAGCTAAAATAACTAATGTGATTTCAGGCATTACTGTAAATCAGTTGGCAAATGTTTTCCGTGAACTGCAAAATCGTATTACCCTTTGTATTGCTAATGATGGAGGACACGTGGAAACTTAAATAAAATTTCAATAAAACCTTAAAAAATATAGATTTACTTCTTTCTAATCCTTTTTACAAATTATTTCTATCGCAAATACAAATAAAGTTATAATTTTTTAAAGTGCACACGAACTTTATGGACACCCTGTGCATAAAGATATATATATAGAGAGATAAACCCATGTATATATATATATATATATATATATATATATATGTGTGTGTGTGTGTGTGTGTGTGTGTGTGTGTGTGTGTGTGTGTGTATGTGTGTTCCTGTGTGTGTCTGTGTGGTTTATTAAATAGCGAGTATTTCTTTGATCGTCCTGGGCATTCGAGAAATGTATTTCAAGTCAGACGTGCCCACTATAATAATGTTTGAAATAATATAAATGTCAGATTAAAAATAGATCCATTAATTCTTTAGACACTCTGTGTGTATGTATGTGAGTCTCTCCTTGTGTGTGCGCGCGTGTGTCACTGTCTTGCAGCTTTTATTCTTTCTTCTTCATTATCTTTTGAAACTTTCTTATAAATTCTTGAAATCGAAAGCCATCCTGTCATTTGCTTCGTTTACGGATTTCAAATGTCAGCTTCTCCATTCCGACCTTCGTTCGAGATCCACGTTTTTTTGTTGTTTTTTTTTTTTTGCTTTGCTTTGCTTTTTCATTTGGATTCACTTTACGAATTCTTTTTTTTTTTGTTTTGTTTTTTTTTTTCATCAGAATGAACTTCATTCACGAATCGTTTTTCTCCCTAAAAGAAAATGTTCTCATAATTTCTCACGTACATCAACTTCAAGCCTGAGAAACTTTCAGCTTTGTCGGCGTTTTTGTAGTTATGCCAGTGGTCAAAGAACACCTGCTGGGCTTGAGACACCCATTAACACAAATTAATGCCATGATTACAACGAATGATGACACTTCGCATTGATTGAATATATGCATTTCGTATTAGTCCTATAGATTAATGTATTTCGAATCTAGTTTAAACAGAGAATTGAGTGGTTTGAATCACATTTATCGATGCCTCATTAATTTATATATATTTTCTTTATGAAATATCTAGTGCGATGTTCAATTTTCAAAATCATAAGTCCGGGTTCGTAATTTAAAAGTCATAAATAGCAATGGAAACTTTCAATTCCCCAAATCATAAATCCAGGTTCGTAATTTCAAAGAGTATGAATTGCAATGGAGTGGTCAATTCCCAAAATCATAAAATCGGGTTCGTAATTCCAGAATTCATGAATAGGGATGTTTAACATTCAAAATCATAAATCCGGGCTTTTAATTACAAATTTCATAAATATAATTGGGAAAGTTCTGTTCACAAAACCATAATTCTGAATTCCAAAGGTCATGAATCGCAATGGAGAGGTTCAATTACCAAAATCTTAAGATCGGATTTGGAATTCCAGAGGTTATAAATAGCAATGCAGAGATTCAATTCACAAAATCCTACGTCCGGGTTCGTAATTCCAAAAGTCATAAATAACAGTGGGGAGGTTGAACACCAAAGGTTAAGGGATCTCTTTCCTAAGTCTAAGTCGTTGAGAATTCATTCGACAGTTTAGATTATCTGCTAGAAAAAAAAAGGTCCTAAACAAAGAACTTTTGTTCGTCTACAACTAAAGTTGTCCTCTTTCTCTCTCTCTCTCTCTCTCTCTCTCTCTCTATATATATATATATATATATATATATATATATATATATATATATATATATATGAGGGATAACCGCACTTCATAAAGCACTTACTAAAAGAAGAAAACAAGACCCTCCAACAGAAGTTATCATAAAGTCCATGGATCTCTTACTTACATTGAATATTTTCAGTTTCAATGGAGCACGCTACCTGCAAGTAAGAGGCTGTGCCATGGGCACCATTGCAGCCCCATCATATGCTACAATATTCATGGGAAAATTTGAGGAGACCCATATCTATCGCCGCATCGGTAGCGACTGCGTATTCTATGCAAGATATATCGATGATATATTCTTTGTATACACGGGCAGTGACGTCAAACTTATCCAATTCCCCATGGCCCTAAACACAGTGCACGACTCAGTTAAGTTTGACTATGAAAGATCCACAAGATCGGTAACATTTTTAGATACCCGCATTTACATAGATGAAAACAGGAAACTGCAATCTACGCTACACACTAAAATCACCGACACCCACAACTATCTACACTTTAAGTCTTCCCACCAATAAAACCTCAGAGAACTTTCCCTGTTCACAAGCACTTAGACTCAGAAGGATATGTTCCAACCACTCAACCCCACTCTGCCTCCACTATCCCAAATAATCAAAAAGTCGCTGGGAAATAATACATCTCAAACCAGACCTAAAAAAATTGTTTGAAGAACCCGGTCTTCTAGTATATCGTAGACGTAAGAGTCTAAAAGAAATCATAGGTAAGTAACCACATTTCAGAGGACAAGATAATCCGTAATAAACCAACAACAAAAACAACAGGATTTTCCCAACCATGTAACAACAAGAGAAGCTTAAGCTGCAACCATATTGGACACACGAATTCTTTCACTAGCTCAGTCACTAAACCTACTTTCAAAATTACCATGACTCTAACTATAGAAGTCATAACATAATTTACTTCCTAGAATGCACACTATGCCAGAAACAATATGTAGGAAAATCTGAATGGCCCTTTCACTACAGAATTAATAATTATCGCAATCGAATTAAGTCGACTCCCCATGAAATATTATTACCTGTAGAATAACATCTCCGCCTAGAAAAACATGATTTTAAAACCCATGCCAAATTCACTATAATTGAGAGAATAGAAAAGTTCAGAGCGGATAACATTAGAAAGATTTTAGAGGTCCATGAAAATAAGTGGAGACAACGTTTAAAAACACATTATCCAGACGGGCTCAGTCACAAATTTAAGAATATAGATAGTATTAATACATAACCCCACAAACAAAGACCTACCCACATTTCTCATCCACACAAGACAGACATGCATACGGAGGTGTTGAGGCCTCACATGTATACACCCACCTACACGAATATACACACTTACACACATCATACTCACTCCCTCCCTAATGAGCCAAATGATAACACACACCGATAGTAATATACAAGCTTACACACATCATACTCACTCACTCCCTAGGAACCAAATAACACACACACACTTAACAGAGACACATCCCATTTCCAAGAACCGTTAAAAATGTCAAAATGACAGAGGGAATTCAAAGCAGCATGAATCAATCCAGTTCTTACCTTAAATAACAACTTAAAAGAGACTGTTTGACCAACACAAGGGCTGACCAACATTCATGTTAAAATAAATAACAAAACAAATGAAAACTACAGACAAAAGTTCATTTTCTCCATCAAGACATTCATTTCTGTAGTTCACTGCTTTCAGCAAGCAGAATTTTTTTCTGATGATGATGGCCATGTTGGACGAAACTAGTCGAGGAATATAAATGAAATAATAATAAAAACGAAAGAATATTAATATACAACCCAGTGTGTCTGAAGATTTTAATTTTTTAATATTTTTTATTGTTCAATATATATATATATATATATATATATATATATATATATATATAACATATTTATTTCAAACATGGTTTATTGAATAATATAAATTATATTATATTAATATTATATATATATTAATATTATATTATATTATGTCTCTTTTGATATTGATTCTTTCCAGTTTTGTAATAATTTTTTTTGGTGAATTTCATCTTAACATCAAGAAACTTAGAGAACTGCAATGGATCATTATAAAAATAGACACAATTTTCCTATATTAATCAATGAAACAATATATATGTTCATATATATATATATATATATATATGTGTGTGTGTGTGTGTGTGTGTGTGTGTGTGTGTGTGTGTATAATGTCATCAACATGCATCTCTGTTTTGCTGTATCACAGCTCATCAGTGCAACTAGACATCCGATTATTTCAAGCCGTGACCTAAACCCGACAGATTTCGCACCAGTCGGAGTCTCTACCCCTGAGCTATCAGCGCAAGGCAGAGAGAAATTATTATTTTTTAT
>OZ038512.1:39920544-40050544 GCA_964036315.1 Acanthosepion esculentum
AAACAAAACAGATGCTAATCGGACCCGTCCACCCATATATATATATTTATATATATATATATTGCACGCTGCTCGTTTCCAAATACACCAAGAGTGGTTTGCCAATCCTGTCTTAAAAGATTAAATTACACCCAGTAATTATAAATAAAAGAAATATATTTTCAAAACTATTTATATTTGAATTTTAAACAGACGGGCCACGATGATTATATATTTTCATGATTTTTTTCCTTTATTTATTTTGCAAAAAAAAAAGACACCCACAACACCCTTATTCCAACCACACTTTTTAAATGAATTAACTCCCAGCCTTTTGTTTAGGCAGTGAGCATTCTCAGACAAAACATTTCATTTGATTATTTAATAAGAGGAGTGTTTCGATCTTTTTTAAACATTCAACCCCAAGCAATACGGGAGCTAGTAGCACGCAAAGGGTTTCAGAGTAGGAGCGAGGTCAAAGAGGAGTGATAGAGGAAAGGATGAAGAGACGGTTAGGGGATAGATCTTACTTTGTTCACTGATAGCTTTAATCTTCAAAAATTCAAATGCAATGTCAGTAGACATCTTCCGATGCCTTGATCTAATTCCCTGTCCTTCTCTTCATCCTTTCTCTATCATGTCTCTTTACTCTCTGTAACCCCTTGCGTCTTAGTGGCACCCCCGCTGCGCTTGGGGTGAAATACATTATATATATATATATATATATATATATATATATATATATATATATATATATATATATATATATATATATATATAATCAAATGTCTTAAACACAAATATTCCATGGTTATAATTTATTACATTGGAATCGTAAATACGATCCAATTCATCAAACCTCCAAATTCAAAAAGCCTTTTTGAATTTGTAGGTCTGATGAATTGGATCGTATTTACGATTCAAATGTAATGAATAATAACCATGGAATATTAGTGTTTAAGCGTTTTTATTATATTATTACTCTGTCCTGGACATTGAGTTCTACCTGGATTCTATCCTGTTCGAAATTTATTTATATATTTGTGTATTTATGTATATGTATATATTTATATATTTTAGATATGTATATATTTATATATTTTATATATACACATATATATATATATGTGTGTGTGTGTGTGTGTGTGTATTAACCACTAATATTATCAATATATATATATATATATATATATATATATATATATATATATATATATATATATATATATATATATATATATACATATATATATATATATATATACTTGAGAAACCAATAGAGGAATTAACAAAAAAATATCTAAGTATATTTATTTCTAGTGGAAAGAAAATTAGTTTTCTGTCAGTCATAAAATGTTAATATTTTGTTGAACATTTCTCATGAAGATTTGTCGGATATTTTTTTTATTTTAAAATTAAAAACTCAGAGATACACACACAAAAGAAAGAAAATGCCTTCAATGTTATCTGTTTTTATTCGTTGCTAGTTTTGCTGAAATGACTGGTATTCTCAGAGAATAAATAAGGAAATAGGAATATTCTTTTGGCAAGAAAGTCCTCCAGATTTAAATACACATTTGCCAATTTATTTTTAATATGTAATGCTGTCATTTTTATTGATTTATTTTCTTTCTTCATGCCTCTCACGCCATACGTCTAAAACATTAGAAGGACTCCTCAGCAAAGTTGACATGTTTTCTTTTCCACTACTTTCGACGCCATTGTGTGACCAATACTTTACTTCTCGGTGGGAATTCAATATAAACTCGAAAAGAACTCCATTTGCATAATACTTTTTTTATTCTGTCGAAAACATAGATTGAAACGCATAAAAACGACTTGTAAACGCGTTATCAGTCCAATTATTCAGATACTAAAAATAAGTATATATACACACATATATATATATATATATATATATATATTCATACATGTTTCATTAAATAATATAGATAAGTGTTGTCTATATATTTTATGTAAGTTCTTTTCATATCGTCTGATAAGCTTAATAACATTATCATTAAACAATGAAAGAAAATCACAATATTGATACATATTTTTTCAATCCAATCTAAGCTTTCGGCTTACATAAGCCATTATCAAAGATGACAATTACACAATATATTTAAGCAATACACGAATTAGAAATTGATGATAGTCTTGTTTGTTTACATGGATGATTTCCAAGCAACGATAAACACGTGCATATATATATATATATGGTGTATTTAGGCAGTAATCCTTCATTAATGCATGTTACATTAAAAACGACAGACAAGGTACTACGGTTAAGCTTTTTTATTTAATTTTTCTTGTGTTCGAACAAGAGTTTCTTTTTTGGACAAAGAGTGTGTAAAAACTGTCCAAATGTTTTATAGTTCCGAGCGCTTTCGGCTATACTTTTAGCCATTATTAAGGATTATTTTATTTTTTCAGTTTAATTGAGTGTGTTCATGATATATATATATATTTTAGTGTTATGTAGTGTTTTAATATGTTAGTGTTACCCTTATGAACAAGGCCACAATCTGCTGTCTTCGGAAAATAAAACATCTATACAGTCGAAAGTGCTCGGAAGTATAGAATATTTGGACAGTTTCTACACACTCTGTGTCCAAAAAAGCACACGTTCGAACACAAGAAAAATTAAATAAAAAGCTTAATCGTAGTACCTTGACTGTTATTTTTAATGCAATATGCATTTATATATATATATATAACATACGTAACACTTCTCGTTTTCACTCTCGTGTGGTCCTGTGTGACGTCACAAGCTGCTGTGCGATTTTCGCTTCCGCGTGTCGCTAATAAAGGCAAAAACAAAAGACGGCAGGTTATCAACGGCTGCAGCTGTTACAAAACAAAAGCTTCACTGAGTTCAGTAAAGAATGATAAGCAGCAGCAGCACTCATCAACACTAAGGTCAGGTTTAAGACTCCAAGTTTAAAACAAGACAGATAAAGTGTCATGGGATAAGCGATCAGATTCATACACTCTAAGACTGGGGCACCTCGAGGTGCTGTAATTGTTGGCCAGCTTGTCTCCTAGATCAATTTTGACTGCATAGCGAGTTCGATCCTCGCTGGGTGCCCAATAATTCGGGCCTTGTGCTACATCGAAGCTACGCTTAGAAAATCACCGTACACTCTATGACTGATCGATATGATGAAAATGAAATCGTCTGATTTATATGGTGACAAATATAAAGACACACGGACAAAATATGATGAAAACAGCGTGGCCGCGTGTCAGCCTGATATTGAGATGGACAGAGAAACACAGAGGTTGACAGATTTATTGATAAACAGACCGACAGCTAGATGATTTGTTTTGTGTGTTTAATCGAGAATAATTCACGCACGGTATAATATTGAATCAGTCGCTTGTTTTCTCTCTTCTCTATTTGAAACTCCGCCAACAAACACAGACACCTCCCACGCTATATCTCTCCCTTTCTCTCTCTCTCTTTCTCTCTCTCTCTCTCTCTTAATAGTGTTTCGAGACAACTTTACGATGCGATGCCAAAATGCCTTGTGTTTTCAATATGAACACCGAAACTAGTAAGTGATCCGATACACCTCGCCATTCTGCCCTTAATTATATTATAGTCTGACTCTTAACATTAACAGCCATATATAGCAAAACACGTCGACATGTTATAAAGTATCTCAACTGGTAATAGGATTTTCCGGGCGCCAAACGGAACCTAATAACAATAAGACCGTACATCTTGCGCATCCAGGTTTCTACTGTTCATCTTCTTATGTTATAATATTAAATATTATTTCTTTTAACCAATTCACCCTAAACAAGGCAATAACGCCACCAATACGCAACAGAGATAAACAGAATGAAAAGACTTTAGAAGTAACCATACACCCAATCCTAAACAGGAAACAAGAGATAAACATCTACTCTTGTTCAATAGGCGGAGAAGGAGTTTAAACCATATTTTCTACGATTCTCTTGTTGGTTGACTAGCAAAATATATCGCTATTTCTGTATTCCTTATAAGATAATATTAAGTGTTGTAACGTACAAAGTGTTACCGAATGAGAAATAACCAAAATGGAGGTTAGAAATGAAATGGTAATCTTTATAACGTCAACAGAAGTTAAATAGGTAAAGCACTGATAGCGGTGGACTATTTAGACAGCATATTACAATATTTACCTGCCTCCCCACGAGGTAGGATGTGGCACAAAGCCAAATTTTATTTGGGGAAATCCGAGCCCGTGGGCTCGGGCAAAAATTGCCCGTAGACACCGCATACGAGGGACCGGGTATCTGTCTACTTCCCCTGACGAGACTGCGCTTCGGCATAGCCTCGTCCGGGTTCATCTCTGTCCGAAGGCAGAGAGTTCAACACGGCAAGAGCTTCCCACGCTGCCAGCGTAGACAGCATATTACGATGTTTACCTGCCTCCCCACGAGGTAGAATGTGACACAAGGGCAAATTTTATTTGGAGAAATCCGAGCCCGTAGACCCCGCATACGTGGGATCAGATATCTGTCTATCTCCCCAGACGAGATTGCCCTTCGGCATAGCCTCGTTCGGGTTCCTCCGAAGTTAGAATAGGGTCCAACGTATTTATGAGGATTGGGATATAGCCATTAGTGTTCATAGGTACGGTATATATAACATTAAGTATAATACTTTTGTCGATGATTGTCTTCTTAGTACACTATCAGAATAAATTACTGCTACTGCTTTCCTTTTAATATTAATTTTCGATGATTGTCTTCTCGGTAAGCCATTAAAATATACTACTGCTATTCCTTTTTTCTTGTAGTAATATTATATAAATTGTTATGGCATTTGCCATAGTATTCATCTTGGTACATCTCTAAAATATACTGTTGCGTTTGCATGCCTTATCTTATTATTTTTGGCCGAGCCTACGGGCTCGGAAAACCTACGTTAAACCCGGCCTTGTGCCACATGTAACCCCCGTAGGGGTTTGGCTAAATATAATAGCTGAGATGTGTTCCATCTAGAAAGTCGAAATCTCTGCCTTCGGGCAGAGAGGAACCCGGAAGAGGCTCCGCCGAAGGACAGAGTCTCGTTCGGGGAGGTAGACTGACCACGAATCCCTTTACACGCGTTCGAATAGGGAATATTTTTGACCGTGCCACGTTAAGCCCGGCCTTGTGCCATATGTAACCCCCGTGGGCGGGTAGCTAAATATTCTAGCTGGGATCTATTCCAGCTAGACGGTCGAACTCTCTGCCGAAGGGCAGAGAGGAACCCGAACGAGAATCTGCCCTTCGGCAGAGCCTAGTCCGTGGAGGTAACTGACCCGATTCCGTTTATGCGGTTTCTACGGGGATTTTTTGGCCAAGCCTACGGGCTTGGATAACCCACGTTAATCTAGGCCTTGTGCCACATCTACCCTCGTTTTAGTAAATATTGACTAGCTGGGATCTGTTACTCAGCTCTTAGCTGTTGTCGAACTCTCTACCTTCGGGCAGCGAGGAACCCGGACGAGGCTAAGTCGAAGGGCAGAGTCTCGTCCGGGGAGATAGACAGACCCGCACCCGTTTATGCGAGGTTTACGTGGAATTTTTGCCTGACTCGATTTCCCCAACATTAATTTCAGCCTTGTGCCACATCCTACCCCGTGGGGAGGTTGGTAAATATTACTAGCTGGGATCTGTTGAGTACGACTCAGACTTACGCGAGAACTACCGACATGCCAATAGTAGCACTTACTACTGGACTGACTTGCGACGAACTTGTGCATAACTGTTACGTTTATTCTTATTGTACTGTTTTTTTACAATAAAACTTTACTTATTTTATCCACTTGTTTTTCAAGTAGATATTTCTATTAGCAAGGCATATAAAAATATGAGAAGAAAAAGCATTATCGTGGAGAGAAGACAATAAAAGAACAGGAATTACGAAGACAGAAGATAATGAATGACATTGCATTTACATTTTGGGAGATCAAAGTTCACTGGAAAGAAAGAAAACCGGAAGAGAGTTCCACAGGCGAGAAGTGCAATAGTAAAATCTGTAACATAGAACACACGGTTATTTCAACTGTAAAATGATGAGACTTTTCTACCAATCTAGAACTGGTGAAATGAAAGAATGGGGCTCATCTGGGAAACAACGATAGAGTAGGGATGCGTGCTTGTGGCGTTACGTCACTGGAAAAGAGGCTTCAGGCTGAAGAGTACAACCTTACCTATAAGACCGCGAGAGGACCGTGTAGCTAAAACATAAGCAGCTAGACAACTGTTTCCAAGGTCCTTTTCAGTATGTTAGCGAATAGTTTAACCTTAAATTTACAGTATAAATTGCACTGAAACAATAGAAAGATTTACGTTATAGTTTCCTTACAATGAGTGTAAAATACAATTAAGTGCGGTTTATGACATATTACTTATCATCTCTCTGTTGCGTCTCTGTCTTTGGGCAGAGTGCACTCAGAGGCGACTCCGTCAAAGGACAGAATCAGAACAGAGGAAAATTATCCTGAGAGGTGCCCATCCCTGAGGAACATCTGCCCGAGGCCGCGCACTCTCATTGCACCAGAGAGATGGATCGGCGCTCGCACCGTGGCCAACGCAAACTACGGTTGCGTCGGCTGCGGGCATTTTTTGTTCCTCGCCTGGGTGTACGCGTTCGGATCCCCACCTTAAAAACCGACCTTGTGTCACAGCTCGTCTTAGTGGGGAAACAGAATAGTTTCCTTAAAATAAACAGGATTTTTTTTTTTTTTTGAATAGGCTATTTTGTAGGTTCCGGTAAAATAGACAAACATGCTTTTAAGCTTATTTTACAGGTTTCAGCAAAATAGACTCCCAGGTTATTTTGCCGGTTATTATTTTTATTCTTATGAAGGGGGATAATGTTAAAAATAACAGCTCATATTTAACACAGAAGTTTATTTATTTCACCATCATGTTCATGGAGCCTTGAGATCGTTAGCGCAGTCAGGACTGTAGTCAGGACTTGAACAACATGGATTCTGTGACTATTCTCTTACGTGGGTGCACCTGAAGTGTATTGGCAAAACTGCTATGCCTGAAGTACTTAAAATATTCAGAGACATCTATATTACTTTTAATAGTTGATGATGAATAAATGATTTTAACTTGTGTTTTAACAGTTGATGGCGAAAAAACTTTTAAATTGTCTTAACAGTTAACTGTTAAGACAATTTAACTGACCCTATCCCGTTTATGCGGTTTCTAAGGGGATTTTTTGGCCGAGTCTACGGGCTCGGATAACCCACGTTAAACTAGGCCTTGTGCTACATCCACCCTCGTTCTAGTAAATATTGACTAGCTGGGATCTGTTACTCAGCTCTTAGCTGTTGTCGAACTCTCTGCTTTCGGACGAGGCTATGCTGAAGGGCACAGTCTCGTCTGGAGAGGTAGATAGACCCGAACCCGTTTATGCGGGGTTTACGGGGAATTTTTGGCCGAGCATACGGGCTCGGATTGCCCCATATTAAATTCGGCCTTGTGCCACATTTGATCGCGTAGTAACTACACAAGCTGGGATCTGTTACTCAGCTCTTAGCTGTTGTCGAACTCTCTGCCTTCGGGCAGCGAGGAACCCGGATGAAGCTAAGTCGAAGGGTAGTCTCGTACGGGTAGATAGACAGACCCGCAGCCGTCTATGCGAGGTTTACGTGGAATTTTTGGCTGAGCCTATGGACTCGGTTTGAAGTAAAATAACGACACACAGATTTAACACAGAAATTTATTTTCACCATCTGTGTGTGGTTATTTTTAGCTTTACCTGACTTCATAATAGTAAATATATTTACCGGAAAATAGTCTGGTGGGGTCTATTTACAGTAATATAAGCTTGTCTATTTTACCGAAACCAGGAAAATAAGCTTGTCTGTTTTACTGGTACCGTCAAAATAGCATATTCCTTTATTCTTTTTCTTCTTTTTTTTTAGTCGTTAATCAATATAAATATCTATTAAACTTTGAACGATTTCAGTCCGTGAGCTCTTATCTGATCGAGTGTAAAAATAATATTTTCCCAGATACCTGGATCAATATCAACCAGGGTTTTTAATTGTTTTTGGAAAAATAAACGAAGGTATTTTAAGAGAAATTTGTGAAGAACTTCAAGATCGATTTTTTTTAATACTTTTAAAAACAAATGTCTGTCCAACTAAACAACTTTTAAGTAACAATCTATTTGGGTTTTATTTTTTCATAGAAAAAATCATGAACTAGATTAAGCAGTCCGAGCTTTGGAAATGTCATCGGAAATTTTCCTATTGATTTTCTAAGAAAAAAGTTATTTTGGAATTACTAATTTTGGATGCACAATGTATTCTAAATCAAGATCTTCTTTCTAATTGGCACAAAAGCGAAGCGATTTGTATTTACGGGGGTAGACTTTGAGGTAATACAAATTAGAAATAATATATTTATTTTTATTAATGTGTTTTTTAAAAAGAAGCTATAGTTTCAAAATGAGCGTATCAAAAATACCTTTTCTTCATATATATATATATATATATATATATATATATATATATATATATATATATATATAGTTTTAAGGTGTGCTTTATTTATGGGATAAAGTGCTCAATATCATAGATAGAGCGTATGTAAATATAAATATAAAAGTCAACACTCAGAGGCGACAGGCTGTTTCATGCTGGACGCAATAGTCAATTCACACGCACACACACACATACACACACACACACACACACACACACACACACACATATATATATATATATATATATATATATATATATATATATATATATATATATATATATGACGAAATAAAGCTAATGTATCCGTTGGTATATGATCCCAGAGGAGCTTAGTAATATAAAATATTAAAACTGATCCGCAAAAAGAGCTCAATGTATTTATTATTACAGAGCAAATAATTAATACACAATAGAACCCAAAATCACCTTATATGGGGAATATGTTTATTTCAACCGACGAAAAAGTAAAATTCGTCTGTCTTATTCGACCCCAGTATAGACTGAGTTCATTTCGGAATTAGAAATTTAACTGTGAATGCTACAAAAAAAACAAATAATTAGAATAATCAAATATAATAATCAAAGCCGGCTATTGAATCAGATGAATGAATTAGTATTAAAATGTCGACATAAAAACAAATTCAAATTTCCATAATATAAGTTTTACATTATTAACTACTATATTTCTCTTCAAATGTCAAATGTATAACTAATTCTAATTTCTATATTTCCATTTTTACACGATATTAATTAATTCTTTCCTTTTATCACTTATATCTCTTTATCTATATATTTATGGTTGCTTTTAAATATAACTTTGTATTAAGTATAACTTCATATTTTTAAATATAACTAGTTTTTAGATTTAACTTATCTTTAAAGTTATTTCTTCATTTTCTTTATTTTATTATATTTTTTTATTTTTAAATGCATGATTTATTTTATCGTATTATATTTTAATTTCTAAATATATTATTATTCTTTAATGTAGCCTATTGATTTTATGTTAAATATAACTTATTTTCAAATATAATTTTACATAATATTAATATAAATTATTTAAATAAAACTTATTTTTAAGTATAATTTATTTAAATATATCTTATTTTTTAATATAACTTGTCTTTGGCATTGTATCTTAAGGATGATTTTGCATTTTAAACAATTTTGTTTATATATTTAGGGATTTTTAATGACTTTTTATTTCTCTCTTACTTTCAAATTAGCATATCATTTTTCATATAACCCCAATTTAATGTCATATGGTTAATATCCGGGTTTAAACTTACAAAACCTCTTTCCTTTAAGACTAATACCTTTCACACTACCCTGACCAATGACTCGTGTCTTTCGTCTGACTGAAACATTGAAATGTATAACATCTGTATTTGTTTTTCGACGTTTTTTTTTTGTTTTTTGTTTTTGTTCTTTTTGTTTTTTTGTAGCTTTCACATTTAAATTCCTAAGTCCGACACGTACTCAGTCTATCCCGGGGTTGAATAAGACTGACAAATTTTATTTTTTCGTCGGTTGAAATAACCTTAATTTAAGTTAATGCTCAGAATTGAATTAGACCAGGAAGAATAGTATTAAAAAAGTGCTCAATACTGCTTCAGTTTTGCAAACTCCATCCAATGAATATCTGCTTTTATCGCTACAATTGCATATATTATTGTAAAATGTTTTGGCGTATATTAGTTTTAAAATTTCTGAAGTCTTCTCTTTTTATTTGCACGTTAGTTTTGGATTTTGCAAAACTGGAGCAGTAATTTACAAAGCAGAAGTTATAGATACAAATGGACTGAAAAAATATACATAGAGTGAACAGAGAGTGACTTTAAAAAAGAACGTACAATCATAAGTTATCTTTTAAGCTAGAAAGCCTTAGAAATTCTTCTAAACTACTCAACCATTTGTGGAAATTAAAGAAGATTAATAAAAAAGATCCGATTGTAAACTGGAAAATTAAACAAAAAATGCAAAACCTTACAACAATCATAGCAACATGTGCAACCTTTGTCAACAAGAGAAATTTGTTATAATAACATTTCCAGACCAAAAAAAAACTTTTGAATCAGAGATAGGAAATTATGAACCATTGTATAAAAAGTTCCTTTTAAGTTCATTTGAAGTAGGATGAAAAGAACTTAGGTATATTTCATTTAATTCCCCTCTGATACATTTCCAATATACTTGATTTTCCGCTTCAACTCGTCCTCTTCCTCCTCCTCCACAACTTGCGAAATAGATGGGCGTATGTACGTTAAAAGTATTTTCATGCTTTTTTTTTTTTTTTGCTTTTTTTCGGTGATGCCAAAAGTACTCAGATATTTGATAATTATATGATGTACCGGAAACCAGGAAATCGCTAGAAATAGAGAAAAATAAATATCATTTTTAACAAAAGAGTCTATGTTTATGGAGTTTTGAAAAGCAGAGATGAGTTGATTAAACTTTTTTCTTTTCTTTTCTTTTCTTTTTTTTTGTAAGGATTTTACATCGATTTTTGTGTGCGCGTACAAAAGTCACTGAAAAAAAGAAGCGGAGAGTTCTTCATGTTAAGGGGATTTCTGGCTTTCATTAAGTATATTCGTATTATTTATTTTAATAAGAAAAGAAAGATCTTCTTTTTACGTGCCATGTCCTTTCAGGACTTAGGCGATCATGGCCATCCACTTCACCCTACCCCTTGTGGTTCTCAACAGGGTTTGTGTTTCTGCCAGCTCCCCCAGACCATGCTCCGCCATCCACCTGCCCAAGCCTGTGTCATGCGCTGCTTTTCCCTGTCACTTTTTCCCGTGAGTATCAGATTCTCCAGGCCCTCCTTTCTCATCACGTGTCCCAGAAATTTCATCCGTCTCTTCCTTATGTTAAGCATAAGCTTCCTCCTTGTTTGCATCCTCTCCAAGACCTCATACATGGTTGAACTAAGCTTCACTCTGCTCTGTGGCTGAAATGATAAATAATTTATAAGCAGACGTTAAGCTCAACAATAGCCTTTCTCGGATAATACGGATATCTGCTGTCGTTGTGACATGAATTCATCTCCGCATCACATACGACATTTATTGAGACTCTTCATGCTCAGTTCTTCCGACAGGTTGCCTTGAAAACCCTGAGCTCCTTAGCAATGGCGTTAATTTACTTTCTGGGATTATTATCTATACTTCTCTGCACATTTCGTATAAATTTTCGTGGACTGATGGTAATAGGGTACTTAGCCGACGTTTCACTTTGGTTATTGCTGTAGAATCCCGGTCAAAGGCTTCCACCTCTTAGCGAACTTTGACATCAAACGACTGTGCAACG
Source organism: Acanthosepion esculentum (assembly GCA_964036315.1). Taxonomy (NCBI): domain Eukaryota; kingdom Metazoa; phylum Mollusca; class Cephalopoda; order Sepiida; family Sepiidae; genus Acanthosepion; species Acanthosepion esculentum. The sequence goes on from OZ038512.1 coordinate 39,932,325, forward strand.
TTAAGGAAATAAGCAATGTCTAAATCACTATGCTCTGCCTTGAAGGGCACGATTACAGCGCTTTTTTTTCTTTTCATTTTGCTGATATTTATTTTTTTTTTTCCTGAAAGGACATGGTAATCAGAACAAGTGAGAAAAATGTTAGACCTATTAAAAGACGTGTCTTCCAAGACCTGAACATTCCCGTGTATATATATATATATATATATATATATATATATATATATATATATATATATATATATATATATATATATATATATATATATTGGCTTCTTAGCCCTTTGTAATATACCGAATTAACATCCTCTCTCATGAGAATGTGGTTCTATTTCCTGTCGTCGAGCTACGAGAATGATGCTTAGAAGTTTTATTTCTGTATGCATTCATGAGAAAATGTCTGGGTAGCTATTATTGAGTTTTAGATAGCTGACAATTACCGATTTTTAATAAGATAGATCTAATATATTTATCCTTAAAATTTAACTCATGAGGGAGTTGATACATTTATAAGAGCGCTAAGCACAATATCTCGTTTTAATTTTCTTTTCTTGCTGGAAATCTAATTCAACCGACGTACACCTATTAAATGGAGCCAGAGCACAAAATAATAATAATAATAATAATAATAATAATTATGCGCGACAGGTTTACCAAATTTTCTTCACTCAACTTCCAACTCGAATGATCTTTAATGTGCAGACGTCAGTAAAAAATAAACCTTCGTAATTCGCATCGTTTTTTAAATGAATTTAGAAGACGATATTTGTACATAGATTTATTCAGCTATATATGCGCAATTTTGTACATCTGCCATCCGAACAGAAATTGGCATATTTCTGGGATAGGAACCGTCTCTAGTATTTTTCAGGGGCTTAAAAGTTGCAATCTGAAGGTGCATAGTCTGGGGACTACGGTGGCTGTAGTTAGACATCCCTGCCAAGCGGTGCCAATTTCCGTCGGGTCTGCAGAAAGACGTAAGGTCTGGGGCTGATGGTTAGGCTGATACAATAGGACAACTTATCGATTGGGCATTACCGGACGCTGTTTATCGATTGGTGCATTTAATCGATCCGACTGGGATCAGTATGTGTCTCAATACAACTTCTGATTTTGTGGGTGATAGTAATACACAATGACCTTTAAATCCCACCAGGTACACATACCTTCTTCGGATGCAGACCCTCTTTTGGAGTGGCTGTTATGTAAGAATAAATTGTCGCTGCCGACACTTGAGTTTGAACACGGATCGCTAGAGAGCAAACACAAGCTATCCCATTATTGAATTAAGTACACCATGTGACCATAGAGGAAACGTATATATGGGAATTAGCTTGGCGCCTAATTGATCCCCATTTCTAATCTATCCTCTATTACTATACGGATCACCATTTCTACTCCATTTTCTATTACTATACGGACCTCTATTCTCTACTCTATTTGCTATACCATTTCTTTATACTGATCACCATACGGATTACTATTCGAGCGAGTATTATCAAGCAAGTACTATTAGTGTTATTCGAAGGCGTCTGACACCAGTATTGTTCAACTATAGTTGTATCTGCGATTAAAAAGTCTCTACTAAAACTAGCATTAAGAAAGTGACGACGAGTATTCGTTGACATCACAAAATTAACGTTGGCACCTTTCGTTTTCCCTTGGGCATTTTTCTCGCCACGTTGTTGCAAATAATTCATTTTTCATTGCATGTTGTACATCCTTATAAAAATAGGAGTTTTTTTTTTTCAGTTTTAGATAGAGAATGGCAAACGGAAACGTGGCCTATAGAATTTTCCTCACGGTAAATTATAACCATTCACGTATTCATGTGTTTTATTCAGAGGTCTTATATATGTTGAGTATCTCTTCTTTGTCTAGTGTTGCGTGGCCTAGATTGTTTTTAATGTGCATTTAAGATTTGGTCACCGTCAATGACTGTACATCTGCTCGAAAGTTCTTAGTCTTCCAGATCAACATTTCAACAAACGAACCCACCGTGCCACTTCTGAATCGTACCCTTGGATAGGACGCCATAAATGGTAATTTTTTCTTTTTTTTTTTTTGCTCTTAATTTAGTGTTTTTCTTTTTTTCCTGTAATGTTCATTCGTTTTCCCTTTTCCCCCTTCACAATGCACACCCTAATCGTAGAGAAAGTCGCACTGAAATGTCACCATCCAGAATTTGTAATTATGCTATGAATTTCTCTCTCGTTCCAAACAAAATTACAGGTTCAAACTCTACCGATTGAAAAACGCCATGAACTTTAGTTCCAACCAAATATTTTTGCATCTGTTTTCCGGAACGGAGTAAGTGCTGTAAACTTTCACAAGAAGTTAATAAACGTTTATAAGAAAAGGGCAGTACTTTATGTATATATAGACACAAGATGACCATTTATCACTTTCCAATCTCGATAGAGTCCAAAAGCGAATACACAGTCTTGTGTTTGATGAATTATTTTCCACCCTACAACCCCATTTCCCACAGACGAAAGTATCTCGCTATTTCCATGGAGAGTGTTTAGACGATCTACAATCCTGAGTTCCGCTAGTTCTAATCTTTAGAGCTCATGCCCGCCATAGCACGGACATTGTAGGGACCTATCCTCATTCATTTCGTATTTCATTTAGTGAGATGTAAGTTCCACCAACGTCTTCTTCCCATAAATTTATAATTTGTGGAACCTTCTCCCGAGTAGGTGCTTCCCCGAACACTACAATCTTAACCTGTAAATATATAGGGTTAACGGTTATATTCCCCCACGTATAAGTTACGTCGCTTACTCTCTACCTATCTACGTCGTGTGGCTCTTGAGCCTTTTAAAGGTGAAGATTATTGAAAAAAAAAACTAGATGAATCAGTAGAAGTTATGAAAATCCTAGGAAAAATGAGCTGCTGCTGTGGATGAAGGCGATGCTCTCCAGAAATTTGATGAAAATATAGTCAAATGCCGTGAAAGTCTACCGGCGACTACTAAAAATCTCTCTAGTTTAGTACGGTTTCTTCGAGACGTAACGGTCTGTAGAATGTGGGTTCCTAGAATGCTGACAGTCTTCATGTAGAAACAAAGGGTGGTTGCTGCCAAAGTTCTTTTCGTGTCCTCACCTGGTGACTTCAGACTTTATCTGTTTGAGATGACGAAGCAGTAAGTCAAAGAATAAGAATTCTTGAATGACAACAATTTAAAGAAAGCGATTCGCATATGGCTAAGAAAGCAGACAGGAACCTTCCACAAGGCAAGCATAAATAGCCGTATTCACTGGTTTAAAACCACAATTGAAAAACGCTATGAACTTTAGTTCCAACCAAATATTTTTGCATGGGGCAAAAATATATCATGAAAATGTTATTTAAAAAAATTTGAATCCATCTTTGAGCAGTATTTCTATTTGGAAAATCGAACAAATTTAGCAGAATATATGGAAAGCGGTGAAAAAGTTAAAATTATTAGCCAGAATTCCTTCCAGCTTTTGACTATAAAACATGAACATCGAGAAGCCCAGGAGAAAAATTCACATTTTGTATTAATAAAAATTCTTTCACCATAGCTTTTGCACAGGACACAAAAGAAACAAAGTGATGTCCATACAATTTCTGTTTTTTTTTTGGGGGGGGGTAGGAAGGGAAAAAATGCTGCAAACAAACACAAAAAGTTAGTAAACGTTTATAAAAAGACAGTACTTTATATATATATATATATATATATATATATATATATATATATATATATATATATATATATATATATATATATATATATATATATATATATATATATATAAAATATAGACATTTTTCAAAGTGATGTCCATACAACTTCTGTTTTCCGGTTTAAAACACAATTAAATTGATTGATTTGTCATTTACGGTTCATCAACACTTTGTGGGTCATTCAAAACCGAAGCATATTTTGGATTGTAAGAATAATTATTTTTATTTAAGATTGCCTATGGCACTAACATTATTTTTAGAATAGCAATGATTTTTCTGTATACAATTGCTTGATCGTTTTCTATGATTTATCAACCCTTTTCAGGTTATTTAAAGCAAGAAAATTATTTCTACGTTCTAAGGTTTTTATTTTAGATAATATTGATTTAGGGATATGTGTTTTACTAATTAACCCATAGCTGTGAGGAAAGAGGCGGATTCATACGTTTCACAACGGTATTTGCGCATCAGTGAATACAAGGAACCCAACTAGAACTGACACTTGTCTCTCCGATTATCAATTCTGAGCCATTATCCATTCTACCACCCGCACATCCCAGCGCGGTCACGCATCTAGTTACTGATCAGGATCGACCTTGCTTAACTTCGGTGATCGTACGATTATATGGATTCATAAATTTGTCAATGTTATTTACGCGTAAGTGAATATAAGGAATCCGACTGAAATTCGAACTCGGTTCTCCGATTTTTCATTCCAATTCGCCATCGGATTGAACAAGATAATTTCGGGAACGAGGTTTGTAATTCAATGTTCATATTGATCAATGTCTACTCTCAAAAATGCATTGTATTTAAATAAGAACATATTTTATCTCTCGACCGACCATTGTAATAATCGACAAATGATGTTTGTATGTTTTAGAATGGACATGGCACATGATTCTCATGCCTGCGATAGCAGAAGCGTGCCGTGCTGTACAAGCGAATATTTCTATTGATCAAAAACTAATCAGTTGATATTATATAAAGACAATGGTAAGAATTATTTCGTCTGGCACGAACAGTGAGAAGCTAATCGAACTTACGTTAACGATAAAAGTCTGCGAAACTTTCTTAACACGGCACTGCGACGAGGTACCCTAGGTTATATCCGCTATTTCCCCTTTGACATTTTTGATTATCAGGGTACCACGTTTATTTTCATGGATTCTCTCAAGGCAATGTAGTGCCAATCTCCCGCCAAGTAACATGTGACAAGTTATACGTGACATCAGGAAATATATTGAAGTGCAAATATTTAACAAAAATATAAGGCTACAGCTTGATTCGGGTTCAGACTTATCCATAATTAATTATCACACATGGAAAAAACTGGGTATGCCGACTTTGTTAAGAACGAACAGAATAGCTAAAGGTGTAACTGGAGATCCTATTATGTTTATAGGAGAACTTATAACGAACGTGTCATTCAAATGTAAAACTTTAAAACTAAAGGCGTACATTATGAAGAATACGAGTGATTTGTTCGGGACTGGTTGGTTAGAACAGTTTCAACTTTGCGTTATGCCTATTAACTCATTATGGCAAAAAGTCGAAAATTTGACTAACGAAGCAGAAAAGTTGAAAAGTGAACTTAAAAAAAAATTCCCGACGTTTTCAGTGGAGGACTAGGTAAATGTACAAAAATATCTGCAAACTTTGAGTTAAAGCAAGACGTAAAACCAGTTTTTAAGAAAAAACCTAACGTGCCTCGTTAAATCAAATTGACGAGGAGTTGAATCGCTTGAGGAAAATAGGAGTTCTGGCAAAGGTTGAATATAGTGAATGGGCATCTCCCACAGTTTACATTAAAATAGAGCAAAGAAATTCGTGTATGCGCTGACTTCTCTACGGGGCTGAACAGCGCCCTAAAGGATCACCATTATCCCCCACAAAGTCCAGAGGAGATATTCGCTAAGCTCAGTGAAGGAAAATATTTCTCTAAGATCTACTCAAGCGACGCATATCTACAAATACCCGTAGACGAGGAATACTCGAAGCTCCTTTGCATAAACACTCACAAGGGTTTATACACATTTTTAAGACTTCCACTCGGGATTAAGGTCGCTCCTTCCATTTTTTTCAGCAGGTTATGGACACGATGTTAAATGGTCTGGATTTTGCGGTGGCCTATCTCGATGTCGTCCTAATGAAAAGCGAGAGCATCGAGGAACACAAATCGCACGTCTGGCAGGTGTTCAGTAGAATCCAGGATTACGAATTTAAATTAAAGGACGGGAAGTGTGAGTTTTTTCTTAGAGGGGATTAAGTACTTGGGTCAAATAATCGACAAAGACGGAAGACGTTCCGACACAGATGTGGCAATGGCAATAAAGACTATGCCAACACCAGAAAATGTATCGACTCTTCTATGTTTTTTAGATCTTACCCAATTCTTTTGTACCAGGAATGCACAGTTTATGGGCTCAGAAGGCCCGAAAAAGAAAAGATATTGAAATCTTTCATGTCATGCCATGTCAACAGAAAAAGGAAAAGAATGAGTAAAATAAAAGCCCGTCTTCTCCCTTTATTAACGTTGAATTACCCGAAAAGCACAATACGCATTGGATTATGGGGAATTATTATCATTAAAAAAAATGTAAACGTAATTCCTGTATATAACTTTTTCAAAGTGTTTTTTTTTTTTGTGAAAAAGGATTAAATAAAAAGTATTGGTGATAATTATAAAAAAAGACTCCATACCGAGTCAGGCTGAAAAGGGGGGTGTTGTGGTGTTCTCCCTCTAAGAGTCTATGTTAGACTCCTCCGCCTACTATAAGTTTAGTAGGAGAGGTACAGGGAACAGTGAATGGAGTGAGCGCTAGTTCATTCGATACACTCTTACTAGTCATATAATACTCTTCTGGTGTACTTACTGTTTAATATACGATATATCTGAAAACCTGGTTTTTGCTACTACTTAACCATTTACTTGGTGACAACAATCATAAATAGGCGGTTGAAATTTCTGGAACACATAATGAAGAAGCAGGGCCTGGAGAATCTCATACTCACGGGTCAAACAGAGGGAAAGAGACACAGGGGAAAGCAACGCGTGACATACCTGACGAGCTTGAGCAGGTGGATGACAGAACGTGGTCTGGGGGAAGAAGGAGAGATTAGGAGCGTGCTGTGAGCTGCAAGTGATAGAGGGAGGTGAAGAGTCATGATCGCCTACGTCCTGAAAGGATATGGCACATTAAAAAAAGGAAGATTCATGCCTTAAGAGTTTTAGTGCGTAGTGAATTCAAACTATCCGAACCGAGGTTTGAACTCGCTGTGCTTATTCCATTCTCCTGATTGTTAACTGTTAGGCCAGCGGTACCTTGTAGGTTATATTACTACTGCTAAATTCAATAAGGTGCCGCAGTTAGTGTGACTAGCCTGTTAATCTTAGTTTAATGGTTTGACTGGGAGAATTTGTCCCAAATATGAAGACTATATATATGAACTCTTTATATCTTTAGGCACACAATAAAAAAGCTACTCTTACGCACTGAGAAATCAAAGCCAAAAGAAATAGTTTACTTATAATAATTAATGCGTAAAGAAGCAGGTAGAGGTTTTCTCAAAATGTTCTTTTGAACGCCTAAAGAAATTAAGCCAGATAGAAAATCATCGACAATTAGTCACCTACGAGTAAATGAATTTTAAATTCCTTGATGTAATGTGCCAGTGAAATTCCTGAAGTGTTCAAATTTTTTTGATCTGTTCGCAGATTGACAGGTCAGTACACTAGATGGGGCGTCTGCTTATTCAATGTAAGTTGGTGCAGAATGATTGCCGTTCGTAGAATATTGGTACTAACTTGCTGAATTTCAATTGAAGTCAGTGAGTTGTTTTGTATCATCAAAGACAGGAACTGCTCGTGAACTGTTGCTGTTTTTGTTTTTTTTTTTTTGTTTTGTTTTTTAGATGAATTAGTTCAAAATTAAATGATTTTAAATGTTGTATTTTGTCCGGAGACTCTTTATATACCATGGCCAATCCCGGAAACATGTGTCCCCTTTTCTCAACTCACTGCTAAGATTAATTGTTCTGCTAACCTTATCTCACTTAACTAATTATACACGAACAATATTGCGATGAATTGTGATTTAAAACAAAATTTTAAAATTGTCTTAGGTTTCATATTCCGTGCTTTTCATTTGTTGAAAATAATCTTGAGGATTTTAATGTTCAAACTTTTTTTCCAGTACATAGCTTTTTTATTACAGAGAACTAAACATAGTGTCGCCGGAATCAGGCTCAGAAACAAGACATATAAAAAGTCCCATCTGAATACCTCATTGGTGGAAAATAGTGGAAAAGAGACAACGGGTCGGGGGTGGGCTTACATAAATTTTATATGACATCATTACTAAATTTAGCTTAGTATGTTATAAGGTCAACGGACATAGTACATAATGAGATTTTATGAGTGTAGTTTTCTTACATTTGCTCTACTCCATCAGACATGGCGGTAATCACTGTCGCAAATTATGTCCAACATCACTGACGCAAACTACAGCGCCAATTATACAGACATTAAGGACAACACACACACAAAGAAATGTGCACACATTCACACACACATATACGTACGTTGCTTTGCTGAGCGAGAATATGTCTTTTGGTGTGTACATTAGATTCCTTCATGAGAAAATATTTTACGTAAATTTTAAATAGTTTTCAGCGTAATAAAATAAAAACTCCAAAAACAAATAAATTTCATTTCGGGCGATTCAAGACTTTAGAGAAAATAGATTTTACATTAAAACATTTATATCTTTCTAAATAATAAAAAAAAATTAAAAATTATTACTTCACGTCTCAGGACGAAATAATCTCCTACATTTTTTATACATACACACACATTATATATATATATATATATATATATATATATATATATATATATATATATATATATATATATATATATATGAATTAATGGATTTTTTATTTTATAATCTGACATTAATTCTTATTACTGTAAACGTTATGTTTGCTGGATACACATTTTTAAGTAGAAGAAACGAAGACGTCTATTCAAACACATCTATCGACCAAATATAATTTCTATAGCAATAAGAAATATATACATATGTGTGAGTATGTATGTCTGTGCGTGCGCGCTTACATGCGGGAAGTGTGCGCACGCGCATTTGACAAATGGGCGAAAAATGTCAACTTAGAACCTGGAGAAGTAATTTACAATCTAAACTCGACTAAAACTCACAAAAAAGATATTGGTGAAACATTTAAGAATTAGTAAAAGAATATTTGGAAAAAAAGGGATTTTACGAAGAATGCAGTTTTAATTAAAAAGAAAAAATAATTTATTAATGTAAAAGTATATAGAAAGTACACCGAATTTCTGAGTCTTCAACGGTAAAATTACGCCGAGGGTCATGCATCATATCGCCTTTCTATACAAAACTATTGATATTACAATAGGGCATATTAAAGAAACACCAACAATAAAAACGTTTTCAGCTTTACCCTCAATGTAGTGTTTCTCAGCCGATGTTTCACGGAACTATAGGGTTCCGCAAGAGGTCTCTAGGTATTACGGGAAAACAATAAAAAATGGTTTAATCATTTTAAATTGATTCTTGTTAAATTTTATATTCGTAATTTTACTAAACATGTACGGCATGTTGTTGGAAAATTCTTGTTTATTAGTATAAAAGTTTAAACTTCTCTTATTTAAAATTATAATAATCATAGGGAATGTATTTAGCTATGTCTATATGGCGTTAGTGTGAAACCGCCTTCATTGGTTAGTCGACAGAACCTGTACATAGAGGAATCGTGTATCATTGAGTGACTCATCCGAGTTCAGGACGAGTGTCCATATATTATATCCATATATAAGGGAGAGGCACAGTGAGGTAATGGATTTCAGTCGAATTCATTACATTCACTTACGTGCTAATACACCCTGGGAAAGGTATGAATCCTCTTCTTCTCATGGGTAAATAACTGGATAGACTGACACTTGGATGATAACTGGTCTACCGCAGAAAGAAATGGCAAACGACTGCGGGGAAAAAATCTGCCTCGTCAGTCAAGTATCGAAAGATACATGATCGCCTAAGCGTGTATCACTTATGGCACATAACTGACTGTCCATATATTATGTTTACCACGTGAACTACGAGAAAAATATGCAAGATATAGATATTAATAATGGTATATATATTTTTTTGCAGAGCTTACCTAAAACATAAAATAAAACTATTTCAAGGGTTCAACAAGGTTAAAAATGTTGAGATCCTTAGATATAGATGATCGCCTCTATAAGAGCATTATTTAGACGGAAGAAGTCCTTTTTGAAAGACGAAACGCGTAACATAATTTGTTTTTTTGTTTTGTTTTTTTGCACTTTGTCATTTAACTACCTACCATTATTCTGCTATACAGACATTATATCTTATTCTTCCAATATGCGCATTCGTGTCAGAACATGTCTAGATAGATAGATAGATAGATAGATAGATAGATAGGAACCAACTCAGATAGATAGATAGATAGATAGATAGATAGATAGATAGATAGATAGATAGATAGATAGATAGATAGCAATCTTGTTCATGGCCCCATTAGTGACATGTCGCAATAATGCATTGCAAAAAATAGAACGACTGATGTTATAACACTCCATTTTTTTTAACGGCTGATATGGCTGTTATATGTTTTATTGACGCTCACCCAATCGAAGACAAGGACCCATATTAAGTGCAACCAACCCCAATAACCCCAACGGTGGAACAAACGGATGATTAATGCAAGAGATATCAACGTTTGAACTAGCGGATGAAGAGGGCTACGCATGATAGACATGCTACAGAAGGCGCCACTTGAAATTATAACAGAGTCATCGGCCGTCCATTGCATTCGATCCTGTATGTCTCATTCCGTATGTCCCGCAGGAAGGTCATGAAATCAATGTGTGGATTACTTCCTAGCAAGTTGCGGTCCACTTTAAACAAATTCACGCCATCGGCACTTTCTTCTACAATGACATTATATCAATCAATATCTGAATAAAATAACATATGTAATTTATTTTGAGATGAGGAATCGTCAATACACTTTAATTAATCTTGACTATTGCTCTTATCTTGATTATTATTGAATGTTATTATAGACACAACATTTCAAAATTGGCAGAAAACTTGTGTATATAATATCAATGGATTTTAGCTTGGTCGACTTTAGTTGGGTAACTTAATATCAAACTTTGTATGAAACACCCAGTGAGGATCGAACTCACAAAATGGACAACGAGACTATCCCCATTAGCGAGATGCCTCATAGCACCTATAGTAATCCAAAAAGCCCAACGGTGGAATAAGCGGATGATGATTACAATAGATCTCAACGGTTGAACCAGCAGATGAAGAGGGCTACGCATGACGGATATACTACAGAAGGCGCCACTCGAAATTATAGCAAACTCAGCGATATTCAGTTGCAGTTTCATAACTGGATTCTGCCTGTCTCTTTCCATATGTGCCACAGAGGAAGGTCATGAAATCAAATACGCAGATCAATTCCGGGCAAGTTGCGGTCCACGTTAAACAAATTCACGCCATCTTTCTTCTACTCTGAATTTCTTTCATCTCCAGCCAACTCTTGAAAAGCTAAACGGCGATAAGGAATGGATGACAGGAGCAGGTTTTGGTGGAACTGGAAGCTTCTAGTCCTGAACCTTGACGTTGGCGGCGAATTCAGTCATCTACGTCGTCATCATAAAAAAAACGAAGCGATCAGCAAAGAAGAAATTAAATTCTTGGATACGAGATAATTAGCAGAATCTTAGAATAGCAGATTTTAAATTTTAGGGAACTCTCATCTCTAAACAAAAAAGAAGAAAAAATGGGCGTCATACCATTATACGGGTTAAATAGTTCTCGTATCCTAGCTTAGTAGGAGTTAATCAAATCAAAGAAAGTTTGAAACTTACTAATTATTGAATTCAGAATTCCTTCCTAAATAGTTGTCATATATTTTATGAGCGGGTGCTGAAAAGTTATTGGCCTGACCCAGACGGGATACCCCATTTCTTCTTCTTTGTGTGTCTTGTCCCCTCAAGATGGGGGCGATTATGGCTCTCCACAAATGCCTGTCCGTTGTAACCCTTAATAAACTTCATCTTTTTATAATTTCTCGGAAACTCTATTCCGCCAGCCATTTACTCAAGCTCACTTTATTTTCTCCGTCGTTTTACTCTGTCCCTCAATCTGTCCACATGAGCATCAGATTTTCCAAACCTTCCTTCCTCATTATATGCCCGAAAAACTTCATATGTTTCTTCCTGATGTTAAGTATTACTTACGGTTTTGTTTGTATTTTCTCCAAAACGTCGCCTTTGCGCAAACGTTCGGTCCACGGTTATCCCCAGCATCCTTCTGTAGAACCATATTTCTGTTGCTTCAAGTTCCCTTTTCGTCTTCCACGGTAATTGCTCTGAGGATTTGCGTTCGCTTGTCCCCAGGCCTCGTGAATTTAAACGCCCCACCAGGCTGGCATCCCGCTCCCACCCCTTCACCGTTGAAACTGTTAGATGTAGACGTCTCTTCTACTCCAATAGCTTCATGTCTCGCACATCTCGCCTGTGGAACTCCCTTCCCTATTACTGTTTCCCTGACAAATACAATCTCCAACGGTTTAAGTGTAGTGTCAATCGACATCTCCAGTTGCCTTGATCTATCCACTTCCCTTCTCCACATCCTTTCACCTTTCATTCCTATCTGCTCTCGCTCCAAATCTTCTGTAACCCCCTTGCCTTGATCGATCCACTACCTTTCTCCACATCCTTTCACCTTTCATTCCTATCTGCTCTCGGATCGTAAAAACGGGTCCAATTCACCAAACCTCCAAATCACCGCTAAATAAAACATAAGCATAGAGCATAAAAAACAGAGTTTCTAACATTGAGCTCTCCCTGGAATTATATTCTTTTAGAAATATCCATACTTATCACTAATATTATCACTACGCACATATATATATATATATATATATATATATATATATATATATATATATATATATATATATCACACCCCTTCACTGTTGAAACTGTTAGATGTAGACGTCTCTTCTACTCCAATATTTAAGTGCAACATCAATCGACATCTCCAGTTGCCTTGATCTATCCACTTCCCTTCTCCACATCCTTTCACCTTTTATTCCTATCTGCTCTCGCTCCAAATTTTCTGTAACCCCCTTGCCTTGATCGATCCACTATCTTTCTCTACATCCTCTCCTTTACCACTTCTATCTGCTCTTCCTCCAACCCTTCTTTAACCCCTTGCGTGATAGTGGCCTCCGGTCTTGCTTGGGGTGATATGATTAAAAAAAGAAAAAAAAAGATCGTCCAGCACTCACTGTCATATAGGACAGATATCACATAGCAGTATAGTACTCTTTTTCTTGTTTCTAGTGAAGTTTTTTTATTCTATTTTTGAGTACTCTGCTTAGCTTTTGAAATGCTTCCAGGCCTATGAATTTTATGTATGGATTTTATAATCCAGAAGTTGCCGCGAAAAGTAATCCTTCAGTTTTTATTATACTGGCCGAAAAAATTAGAGTCGGCCGTTTGTTTTTATCCCGACTGGGCTTCAAATTTACCGACAATAAAACATGAATGTTTGGCCTTAAAACAAATAAAAAGTAGTGATGAAATATTCTAAACATTGACGACTACTCAAAATCAGTTGGCGCAATTACCAAACCATAAAGTACGTCTTTTGAAAATTGGGCCAAGCTAAGAACTTTTACAAAGACGTGGTGTGTCCCGTCTGGGTCAGGCCAACAACATTTCAGCAACCACTGATATGTATATGTGTATTTATACACACGTAAACTATATGACAACAATTTGGGAACGCCTTCTGAATTCAATAATTAGTAAGTCTCATTCTTTCTTTGACTTGATATATATATATATATATATATATATATATATATATATATATATATATATATATATATATATATATATATCAAGTATGTGGTGCAGTTCAATTTACATTACATGAATCATTCATACAAAAAGCAGATAGTGAAGTTAATGAAATAAATGGCTGGTTTTCTTGCCATTTATATCATTAACTTCTCTATCTGCTTTTTGTATGAATGATTCATGTTATATATATATATATATATATATATATATATATATATATATATATATATATATACATATATATATATATATATATGTAAGTGGTGCTAAACATTCTCGCCAGAATCTATCTTACATATTTATAAGTCTACCATACTTCCGTGCTTTGAATATTGCTGAAAAATTGGCCTGGTGTTCCTGCGAGACATTTAGTGATTCTTGATTAAATCCAAAGAAGAATCTTCACTGTTATTGGGTTTGAGCTGGCATCTCGGATTAAGAGCATTTCACACCGCCGTAAGGTAGCTTCCTGTGCCTTTTCTTTATATGCTTTCATGCTAATTATTCTGATGAACTTTCCTCTAAGGTAGCAAGACTTTAGGAATTTAACCGCAGTAGCAGATTGGCGACAAGGTTTCATCATTTTACAGTTGAAATGGCTAGATGCATCCATAAGCTCTATGCTAACAGTTTCTTCTATCGCACTTCTCGCTTGTGGAACTCTCTTCCAGTTTCTTGCTTCCCAGTCAACTTTGATCATCAAAAGTTTAAATGCAATGTCAATCGTTATCTTCTGTCTTCTTAATTCTTATTCTTTTATTATTCTCTCTCCTTAATAGTACTTTCAAATATAATATATATATATATATATATATATATATATATATATATATATATATATATATATATATATATATATATATATCAACGGAGACTGATGTCAACACCAAACGGCGGTATTCTGTCCCTGACAGTGCGCACTTTGACCCATAGATATAGTGTGATGCTGAGTTTTGCAAGTCACTCCACAAGCAGTGATGGCATCCAAGGGTGGTTGTATGCGAATACACCTGTGCCCGCTATGTTTCAGTTTCGTTTGAATTAAATGGCCGTGATCGACGTCCAGAAAGAATAACGATAAATGCTTTTCAAGTCACTTGTTTGGTCGGAAATTAGGAAAAAAAACGCGATTTCTCTCTTAATCGGTAATGCCTTCCTTCTGCTTCAAGAAAGCGAAATTCTTTTTATCTGACTTCTCATTAATTTCTGGCCACAACAATCAAAGCCCTACACACTCACAGCCTGACCGTTTCCCTCACAGCCTGACCGTTTCATTTACGGCTGACTTTTTCACTGACTGCTGGTCCATTCACTGACCACTCATTATATGAATACTGGCTGGAGGACCGATCGCCTCTTTCCATCCACGTGTGTCCAATCAAATGGAAAGGGGGAAGTTAGACGGACAGCTTTTGAGAGTTCAGTTTTTTTTTTTAATGAATCTACTTTTACGCTTATCTATAATCACTAAGAAAACTTTATAATTGAAGATTCAATGATGGGCTGGAGACAGGATTACTGAAAAACACTGGGCATTAAATTTACTCAAGGTTATCTAAAATGAAGATTCCTGAGAAACTCTGCTCATTAAATTGATTAAAAGGAAAAGAAAGCTATCTATTGATCTCCTTATGATGTGTGAGAATCGTATTGCTACAATAGCACCCGTTAAATATATAATATTTATCATGAATATATATATATATATATATATATACCATTACTTTCTCTCTCTATATATATATCTATATATAGTAAAGATATAATAATACTCGTATTTGAGAAGGCTTTCCGTTTATTAATTAAATAACACATTAAATAGTGTATATATATATATATGTGTGTGTGTGTGTGTGTGTGTGTGTGTGTGCATATTCTCAGATTGTACGTATATGTAGAAAACTTACATAAAAGAGAAACCTAATTTACTTCATAAATAGCTATTTCAACCAGACGTTACCACGTTGACATTTTTAGACTCAAATAGGCACTGTGTCGAAAATTCCATTGATTTGATAAAGTCCTTCAAAGGATAACACGCGTCAGCTAAATATAGTTTTCCTCTCATATTTTTTATTCATATATACACACACACATATATATATATAAGTTACATAAAAGAGAAACCAAAATTACTTCATAAATAGCTATTTCAATCAGACGTTACTACGTTGACATTTTTAGACTCAAATAGGCTCTATTTGAGTCGAACATTACAAAGTAGTAACATCCGGTCGAAACACCTATTTAGGAGGTAATTTCGGACTTCTGTCATATGTGAATTATATACTCTGTTATAATAAATCCATTGAGCAATTTTGTGGATCAGTTTTAATACTTTATATTATTAGGATTCACTTGGACCATATACCAACGAATTATTACCTATATATATATATATATATATATATATATATATATATATATATATATATATATATATATATATATATATATATATATATATATATATATATAGGTACGTCCACTTTTTGGGCATAGATTTTCGGTACCTAAGTTTAAAATGAATTTTTTAAAACGAAAAAACATTCTTGAAGATTTTATTTTAGCTTTAATTGAAATTTTAATCATTAAATTTATTATTTCCATTAAGTAAACAATTCTGGTGTATTTCAGATAAAAACTATATACACTGAAATGTCAAATTTAATTTCAAATTCTTAAATTTTCTTAAAAGCGGCCATTTTCTTAATTTTAAGAAATTTGTAAACAAACACAAATTTATCGATTTTAAAAATATTTAAAAAATTTTCTGACACGTTATTTTAGTAAGATTAGAAAATTTAAAGTTATATTAATCTGATTTGAAAGAAATATTACTTACTTATAGCATAAAAAAGTAATATACAACCAAATATTAACTATCGGTCCTGATCATTTGATTCAATGATTGATGGATCGTGGAATGACGGAGCGATGACAGCTACTACGGATGACCATAAATTCCATAATTTTTATAAATCTGAGTTAACGCTTTTTGGGGGGGGGGTTTAGCTACCTAGTTAGAAATGAACATATTTTCCGCAATTTTATTGACTTTTATTTACCTTTCGAAGATGCCAAAATAAAAAAAATAAAATAAAATACCATGATAAAAGTAAATTAATAATTTATGAAATGGTAATTTAATTATTATTTAATAAATCAAAATTAAATGTGACTTTCCAATCCAATGTATATAGTTTCTATCTGAAATACACCAGAATTTTTACTTAATGGAAATAATAAATTTAATCATTAAGCTTTTAATTAAATCTAAATTTATGCTGAAATAGTAGAGGTACCTACATTTATATTTTTTTATATATTTTTCATTTTATTTCTAATTATTGTTATGACAATTATTTTATTATTAAATTTTATTATTACTTTAAATTTTATTATTAATTACATAATTACTAAAACTTTTATTAACCCTATAAACATTACTGAAAAGAAAGGGACAAAACTCTTAGATCACGTAACCTTTTTATAATAATGGCGATTTCAGTCTACCATACATGGTAAATAAGGAATGTATTAAGTAAAAAAATACAAATTAAAAATTATTTTTTTAAAAATAGCGCAACTAAGTTTATTAAACTTTGCAATTTTGGACTCGTAAATTTTGTTTCAACTTAATTACTATATCACCTCAAGGAAATAGCCTAATACTGAGGTTTACACGATTTTAAACTATTATAAATTATTATAATTAAAATTTAAAAGAAATGAAAAAAATTCTTGTAAAAATTAATTATTCATCAAAAAAAATTTATTTCTTCAGACAATAATGTCCTTAATATTACTTATTTACAAAAGGAATTAAAAGCTTTTCTAATTAAGTAATATCATAGTTTTATTGGATTCCTTATTGTTCAATTCAGAGCAGATTTTCAGTTAGATAGCTCAAATTTTTAAAAAAAAGTAGGTGATTTACCATTTCCAAAGACTCCTACTTTTAACAAAATAACAATTTCAGGAAATAAAAAGGTTTTTGCCCAAATTTCATGAAATTAAGTAAGTGGGGATAACATATTTAAAAAAAATAATTTTTACCAAAATTTTCTAAAACAATATATTTTTAAAATAATTTCATTCATTTGTCAATAAGTCCTGAAAATTTCATTAAAATCGGAAAATTACTTAATTTTTTACAAGAATTTCCAATTTCAACTACTGCATAGAGACTTCTTGCCATAACATAACTGTCCCAACTGGTAGAGTAGTGAAATTAAAACACTATGAATGTATAAAAATAAACATTTATCGTAAAAATACCAGCAATACATTTTTATGTTAAAAATATAGCAGCAATAGCTATTTATAATAAAATTAGCAAAAATACATTTTTAAAGCAACATGACCAGTAATACATTTTATTTTTATCTGTAGTTGAAGGCATACAATTGCGTTCAGAATATATTTAGTTGAAGCCATAACACTGTTCAAATTATTTATCTTTCTTTAAATAACGCTTAGGTTTTATATGCCTCTAAAAATATCAACAAGCAACATGAAAGAACTTCTTTTCCTTAATCCATATATCTGACCATTTCTTAAATCAAACTGTATTCCAAAATATAACTTCAGCAAAACTACAGCATAAAACACATCGCCTCTAATAATTATGTCCACACAAACATGTATATGCACAAAATCGGAGTATCATCTACCATG
Organism: Acanthosepion esculentum; assembly: GCA_964036315.1. NCBI lineage: Eukaryota > Metazoa > Mollusca > Cephalopoda > Sepiida > Sepiidae > Acanthosepion > Acanthosepion esculentum. The sequence continues at coordinate 39,950,681 of OZ038512.1, forward strand.
TATTCATTGTGAAAGTAGAATAACATATATAATATATTAATTACTTCAACGGTCAATAAAATAATCAGATTTAAATGATCCAGAAAGAGTTGATAGAAATAAATCAATAAATCAATCAACAATTCGTTCGTACATTGAATATTTATGACATATCTGATGAGTTGAACCGTCTATATATCTCGAGATCCTCAATAAAATATAAAGAAATATCTGTAATGTTATCCGTCCTGACCTGGCATCTCGACAGCAGTCACTTTCTTATCTGACGTCTACGAGGGTCATTCAATAAATAAGGTGAATTTTTCGGTATAAGGTCTTCTAATACAGATATTTGGTTGGTGCAAAAATAATGTCGTTTTTTGACGTTCAAGATCATGTCAAAAAACGACATTATTTTTGGACCAACCTAATAGAAGCTTACTTTCTTTTTCAACGTAGTCTCCCAGCACTGTCACACACTTTTTCCATCTGTGCACAAGCTTCCGTATTCCCTCAACATAAAAATCTTTGGACTGATGTCTACGCCAGTCGCTCACAATACTTTTGACTTCATCGTCACTTTTAAACTTCGTGCCTCTCGTGAACACTTTTCTGGGCTGTAAGAGGGATGAGGGAGCAGTTCCCAGCCCAGCTCGTTGATGGTCTACACCGTTTGGGCTGCTGTGTGAGGCCTTGCGTTGTCATGATGCAAGATGACTCCTTCTGACTGATGATCCCAACAGATAAGCTCAAAGTCCTTGCATTGTCATCCACTGTCACCCTTCTGTCAGACTTAATGAGGTCATTGACTGGTTCGATCACCTCAGAAGACCCACTTCTGTAGGCCTCCCAAAGCTGTCTTCATCCTCGACACTGCTCCGTCCTTCTTTAAACAATTTATCCCACTTGTAGACATTTTTTGGCTGAAACATGTAGAACCATACACAGTTGACATTCTCCTATGAATTTCAACTGGTTTGCACCCTTCAGCAACCAAAAACTTGATAACTGACCGCTGTTCAATCCTGGAGCATGCTTCTTGGTCGGCCATCTTTGTTAATCGCGAAAATACTCAAAGATTTTTTTTAATCTGCAAAAGAAATTAAATCCATGTGAAAAAGAAGTAATGCAAAAAAAAAAAAAGAGTAAGCTTCTATCTGTATTAGAAGTCCTTATACCGAAAAATTGACCTTATTTATTGAATGACCCTCGTACATTATTTACATTGTTCGGAAACTTGTCCTGATCTTCACGACGTTTCGGCCGTTGTACGCCCCGGTCTTCTTCAGGATCTGTCTATATTTCTGAGATGAGGTATTGTAATTAAAAAAAAGTAAGCTTCTATCTGTATTAGAATCCTTATACCGAAAAATTCACCTTATTTATTGAATGACCCTCGTATAAATATTTTTCCTAGTTGTTGTTCTAATCAACTGTTTCACTTGGTAACTCGACTGCATCAATTTAACCGTATTGGCAAATAGGTCTCTACTAGCTAGCTGTAAACGTGAGTTCTATTATAACGATTTCTTTTCAAGTATTTCTCATCTATGTAACTCTTTTCCGCTTTCTTGATTTCCTGTTACCCACATTCTTCAAAAATTTACATACAATGTCAATTGCCATCTTCTGTTTTCCTGAATCCTGTTCTTTTATTATCGTTTCTCCTCACTAAAGGCTTCTCATTGTCTTTCGTTCTCAGTAACCCCTTGCGTCTTAGTGGCATTATCTCCTTGCTTGGGAGTAAAACGAATAAAAAATATATTTAAATTAAAAATAAAATTAAAATATTTAAATGTATTTAAATTAAATTTATATTTTTTACTGTCGATAACATCTCTTTTCTTTTTTTTGTCAATAATTGGATCTACTGCCATACGTCATATTTTGTCAAGAATTATCGATTTGAAAAAACGAGAAAATTCTTGATTAATAAGTAATTCAGAAAATACCGATAAGCATCTATATATTTGATGTATTTTATAGATTTAGGATAACAAATTATGTTTCTCGCTATATATTTAATATTATTTATATATTTGATATATTTTATACATGTAGGATAACATATGTTTCTGTCTTATTTAATTATTTATTTAACTTTGTATGCTCAGAGGGAGAGCTGAAATGTTATAGATCTGATGAAGGAATTACGAAAAAATAATATTTAGTCATTTTCTTAGATTTGGGGAAATGGATCTGGCCAAGAAATTTCCAGTAAACTATCAGTCCGGTTTAGTTTATGAAATCTGAACAAATACCTTTGCGTTTCTTTTCTTTCTTTTTTTTACTTATCTTTTTGAACCACCCCTGACCGAGCTGACATCCCTTCAGCACTCCCCTCTTAAATATATAAAGTTAATTCAGAAAATGCCGATAAACATTTATATACCTTAAATTGCGTCGTACAAGTCGACCTCAAGATTTTTAGCTGAAAATTCTGACTACGGCCTATGTCTGCCGTATAAGTCGACTCCCACCAAACATAAGTTAGACTCCTAGTGTCTCAAAACTCAGGTCTTTCAACTTATCAATATAGTGAGACACTAACCATAATATCTTTCTATATTTCTTGTATAGCAAACAAGCTATAACACACACTACTAGATACTGTATATTGTATCGGTGAAACTTAGTGAACATTTGAAAGTCACCATGTCTACTGATAAGTACATTAAAAACAACATCAACACCAATGAAATATTAATATCGTAGATTACGCCTATCGCCTGTTATTGTAAACCACAATATCATGCATCCGCCATTTGCATCAGTGGTGTAAACAAACCACCAAAATGTGACTATACAATATCTTATTTTGAATAAAATAATAATTTTTAAGCATTATTAACTTCGGTGTTGAAATTTATAAAATACCGTATGAAGGAGTTACCGTAATGATTTTAAAATTACGTCATATCTTAAAGTGAAGGTTTTAAGCATTAATAAAATATGGTAACTTTAAAGTAACCTTTAAAATAATTGTACAGTAATTATGCTTTTACGGCATGTGTATATTCAATAAACCGTCATTATGTGTCATTAAACTGCCATAACTATCATGAAATTGCGCAGATGGCATACCATACCTAGTTGTCTGAATTGCCGCCTGAGTTTAAACGGCACTTCGTTTAGTGTTTACACTTATTATATCCGCTGTTGGAGGCGATGTGTCCTGTAGCGTTAATAGATTACTGAATTTGTGTTACTATATTTTAATTGATGTGTTCGCGTCGTCTCAATTATAATAAAACAAGAATTACAAAGAAACATTATTTACCGTGCTAAAATGATTTTTTCTTCACATTATTTTATAAAGAATTAAGCAACAAAAAAAAACAAAAAAAAAACACTTACTGTAAATTACGATGTACAAGTCGATTCGGTGTACAAATCGACCTCAAGATTTTTAGCTCAAAATTCTGAGTTAGGGCTATACCTACCGTATAGATCAACCACAAATATACGGTAGGCTACCAGTGACGAAAAACTTAGGCTTACAGGTAACTGAAGTTAGCCTACAGTACATGATAATCTGAAAATTTATAAAATGCTATATGTATGTGTTACTTGAATATATATTTTTAAATTACGTTATATATAAGACTTAAAATTAAAATCATCAATGCAGTATGTTGACTTTCAAGTAAACTTTAAAATAATGTTTTAATATATTTGCACAGTAATTATGCTTTTGCGGGATGTGTATATTCAATAAACTACCATTCTGTGTCATTAAACTGTCATAAATATCATGAAATTGCACAGATTTCACGCGTACCTATACTTAGTTGTCTGAATGGCCGCCTTAATTAAACGGTCAGTATTCACACTGTGTGTCAGCAGGTGTACTTCCGCGTATTTTCGTTGGCGTAAGCATACATTTTGGCCTATTTACTTCTTTTACAGAATTTCGTCGCAGAAATCACTACGCACTGCCGTAAAGCAATGTTTTTTGGTTTGTTTGTTTTTTTATTTAGTAGTGATTTCTGCGACGAAATTCTGTAAAAGAAGTAAATAGGCAAAAATTTACGCTTACGCCAACGAAAATACCCGCAACTGCTCCGCGCTTAATTTGAAAAACAATGCCTGTAAGGGCGGACGAATTACCCAGAATTAGTTCGATTTTTTTCTTGTCGATAACTCCAAAACGGTAGTTTTTTTCATAATTTAATTGTTAATTCGAGTTCAGCATGTACATTTACACGGAGATATGACGATTTTGGAAAAATTTTATAAATATTTAGCGCGGGGCTTTAAAAAACAAATTTACCCACATCGCATCCAACTGCTGACACACTAAGTGTAAAATACTGACCGAAGCGCCGTTTAATTCAGGCGGCCATTCAGACAACTAAGTATGTTACGCGTGAAATCTGTGCAATTTAATAGATATTTAACGCGGGGTTTAAAAACCAAATTTACCGCGATGTGTGATGTAGCCTTAATAAAATACTGAATTTGTGTTACTATTTTATTATTTTATATTAATTTGCCAAATATGTTCACCAAACACACGTTTTGGTTGGATATATTTGTGGCAGCCTGCTGGAGGTACGTAATTGTTAAGAGAGCTGTCCCATTGTTTACAACTCTGTGTTAAATGTTTGCATTATATACCTACTATATAAGTCGATATACCTACTATATAAGTCGATATACCTACTATATAAGTCGATATACTTACTATATAAGTCGATCCCTAGTTTTGGAAAGAATATTTTAGACTTGAACCCTCGACGTGTACGTTTCACTTTACGATATTCATATATTTATGATAACAGATTATGTTCCTGTGTATTTAATTTAATATATAATACGCATTGATAGTTAAAGATAATTAATTTTGAAAAGTAAAAGAAAAAACAATTGATCCTTAGACATTTTCTTAGAAATTGAGAAATGGATTAATTATTATTCGTTTTATTTTTGTTTTTTTAATTTTAATTTAAAAAATGCTTTATGATATTATTTAATTTTTTCTTTTAATTTGTTATTGCTATTCTACACGAAAGAAAGGTTCTATTGTATTATTTAATTTGTTTTTGTTTAAAGTTTTATGTTATAAATAAAACTACGCTTATCAAAAAACACATTGCTTTACGGTAATGCGTAGTGATTTCTGCGACGAAATTCTGTAAAAGAAGTAAATAGGCCAAAATTTATGCTTACGTCAACGAAAATACGAAAATCAGTAGAAACAATGCCCGTAATGGCGGACGAAATTACCCAGAATTAGTGCGATTTTTTCTTGTCGATAACTCCCAAACAGTAGGTTTTTTCATAATTTAATTATTAACTCTCAGCCTGACCCAGTTTCCGAAATCTGATCAGATGACCATGCATTGGACACTTCGACGTGGTGCAATCGTTTACCTGGCTCAATAGATCAATTCCGACTAAGTAGTGAGTTCTATCCTCACTGGGTGTCCCATATCTATGTCCGTGTGCCATATATAAGCTAAGCTTAGAAACCCAGCAAATGGCTATGCATGAATTATTATTTTTTATTTATTTATTTTTTGAATCCACATATTGTCGGACTGATTACCCTTCAGCCTCCACTCGTAAATACAAGGGTCAGTCAATAAATAAGGTGAAATTTTCGGTATAAGGACTTCTAATACAGATAGAAGCTTACCTTTTTTATTTTTCAACGTAGTCTCCCAGCACTGTTACACACTTTTCCCATCTGTGCACAAACTTCCGTATTCCCTCAGCATAAAAATCTTTGGACTGATGTCTCAGCCAGTCGCTCACAACACTTTTGACTTCATCGTCACTTTTAAACTTTGTGCCTCTCGTGAACGCTTTCAAGGGACCAAACAGGTGAAAGTCTGAAGGGGCAAGGTCTGGGCTGTAAGGGGGATGAGGGAGCAGTTCCCAGCCCAGCTCGTTGATGGTCTGCACCGTTTGGGCTGCTGTGTGAGGCCTTGCGTTGTCATGATGCAAGATGACTCCTTCTGACTGATGATCCCTGCGTTTGTCCCAACAGATAAGCTCAAAGTCCTTGCAATGTCATCCACTGTCACCCTCCTGTCAGACTGAATGAGGTCATTGACTGATTCGATCACCTGAGGAGACCTCACTTCTGTAGGACACCCAGGCCTGTCTTCATCCTCAACACTGCTCCGTCCTTCTTTAAACAATTTAGCCCACATGTAGACATTTTTTTGCTGAAACATCTGGCACCATACTCAGTTGACATTCTCCTATGAATTTCAACTGGGTTGCACCCTTCAGCAAGCAAAAAGTTGATGACTGACCGCTGTTCAATCCTGGGGTATGCTTCTTGGTCGGCCATCTTTATTAATCGCCACAACTCTCAAAGTTTTTTTTTAATCTGCAAAATAAATTAAATCCATGTGAAAAAGAAGTAAAACAAAAAATATAAAAAAAACGTAAGCTTCTATCTGTATTAGAATTCTTTATACCGAAAAATTCAACTTATTTATTGAACGACGCTCGTATATAAATGTTATTGTTTGTTTGTTTTATTAGTTTTCTACGCCTCATCAACCATTTGCAGATTATTTAAAACCAGAAAATAATTTTATATTGTAAGAATATGTGGTGGGAGATATAATAATGGTTTAGTGATACAATTCTTACTAATTAAGAAGTGGACTCATACATTTCCCGAGGGTATTTACGCGTAAGTAAATGTAACGCAGCCAACTGGAATTGAACCTCGGCTCTACCCATTAAAAGTTCCAAGCCTTTATCCATTACATCACCCGTACATCAAATCTTACAACACCTGGTATTCCCAAAACTGTCACACATCTAGGTACTGATCAGGCTGGACGTTGCTTAACTTCGGTGATCGCAAGTGAACCGGTGTTTCAACGCGATGTTTTCATTAAGCCCTACGTGTAATTCAGGAAATGCCAATAATATGTTTATATGATCTGAGTTTGAGACTTACTGCAGCCTTTTGCCAGACGAAGACAAGCTAGCTAATTTTTCTTATAGCCTCTCTCTAATCTTGATCTTTCAGCAATAAACAACGAAAAAATATATTCCGCATATCAGATCATCAAAACGAAAGTTAAATTTTTTTCTTACTTTTTCAAAAACTGCCTCCACGTTCTTCAGCATAGTCCCAAGTATGACGACGAACTACATCTGGCAGCAAGCCCTCTGATTGAGAGATTGGAGGTGTAGCGTAAGTGGCCATGGTTAAATGTAAATAGAAAAAATATAATTTACATTTCTTTCTGCGGTAGACCAGTTGCCATCCAAGGCTATAGAACCCAGTCTGTACTGATATTTACCCATAGGTCGTGGAGAGAAGAAAAGGATTTATACCTTTCCCAATGGTATTAGCACGTAAGTGAATGTAATGGATTCTACTGGAACTCGAACTCTGCTCTCCGATTCCTCAATCCGAGCCGCTATCCATTACGCCATCGTAGGAAGACACGTCCGCGAAATGCTTGTAAACCTGTAATTGGACATATTGAGTGTAGCTTATTAGATCTTTGGTCGCAGTACGTACTCAAGAAGTTCATTAAAGTTACTCTCCAGTGACGATATTCCAGTTCGGCGTCAGACGCGTTGGGGGTCAATAAGTTTTTCTGGACAGAGTAAATTAGCCATTTTGAAAAGGGTTAATAAACAGAGTATTGTTGTAGACAATACGTATCGCTTATCAGTAAGCTGTTCATCCATATTGTACTATATTTCAGAGTCTGAATCTTATGTACGATTTAGTAAGCACAGCCTTTTATAAGATATTGATTCATTTGTCTCGAATAAATAATTCAACGCGTTTTTATCACTCAACAGAATATCTTACCGTTATAAATACAAATGTCATTTTTCAATGCCAGATACGAGAATATTGTAGATATTATTGGCAGGTGTTTGGTTTGATTTATAACGATATTTTCTGCTGAGCTGTTTTGCCAGTAGAAACCGCTGCTTTTTTTATTTTATTTTATTTTTTTTAATAAATGCGTAAGAATTTTATAGTCACAAAATTATGAAAAAATAAAGAAATAAAATTTCCTAAAATAAAAAACACGTCCGCCGGATTATATGTTTGACTTTTAAGAGCTGCATAATGTTGTTTCCCAATTCAGAGCTGTCTCGTCACATGTAATCACTTAGCCATATGTTTATCAAGACGCATATGGCCAAATGTGTTAGCATTATTAAAAGTGGAACCGCAGAGACAAGTTCAGTTTCCACACAATCAGTTTACACTCATTCCATTGAATATGTTTATTTTTCTTTGACCTAGATATGGGTAGAATAACGGAGGAAACGAGGTTCTCTAGCTGTGGTTTTAAAACAGTTTAGGAGAAAAACAATTCTAAATATAAAACCGGAGAGGCAAGAGTCGGTTTAACAACTCCCTCTCATTGAAAAAGAAAAACAAAAAAAACTATTCTACATCAGATTGGATAGTGATTTAGAGTTAATAAAAAAAATCGCAGGTTAAAAAAAATCTTTCTTTTTGTGATAATTAAAGCAGCCATGCGAGCAGGAATATTTCATTAGTAATAAAGAAAAGTGTATTGAGCCGTTATGTAATATCAACGTGGTTCTACAGAAGGATGCTGAGAATACCATGGAAAGAGCGCGTAAGCAGCGAATTCTTAAGGAAAATGGAGACAGAAAGGTTAATTATTCTCAGAATCAAAATGAGACAGCTGAAATTTATTGGCTACATCATGAGTAAGGTGTAACTGGAGAATTTTGCGACTTGCAGAATATATCGAAGAAGAACAAGAACAAGAAGAAAGAGGAGAAGATAGAGAAGAAGAAAGAGAAGAAGAAAGACGAGGACGAGAACGAGAAAGAAGAAGAACAAGAACAAGAAAAAGAAGAAGAAGAAGAAAGAGAAGAAAGAGAAGAAAAAACACGAGGACGAGAACGAGAAAGAAGAAGAAGAAGAAGAAGAAGAAGAAGAAGAAGAAGAAGAAGAAGAAGAAGAAGAAGAAGAAGAAGAAGAAGAAGAAGAAGAAGAAGAAGAAGAAAAGGTGGAAAGAAGAAGGAGGAGGGCGAGAAGGAAGAAGAAAAAGACGAAGAAGTAGAAGAATGAGGAGGGGAGGCGGAGAAGAAGAATCAGGATTTGAAGAAGGAGACTCGATTATAATAATAAATAAATACGAAAATAGTTTCCGCATTTGGTAGATGTCTTTACAGCGACAAATTAGTATTTGATGTCAGCAATAGTTTTGGATGTTAGCCGAACTGAAACAGAATTCAGCTTGGACTTGATCAGCCGGGTTTGTCTTTGGAAATAAGAATGAAAAGCAAATGATTGTTGGTGATATGTAACCGAAATTCGTGAAAATGGCGCCAGGTCCCGTGACGCTCTGAACACAGCTTCGTGATAACAAAGTATCCACTTCAAAGAGAATCTCCTGCCGTATCGACTTTGTAGTTTTTGGTTTAGTCCAACGAAACACACATCTATTCATCGCTTAACGAAATTCTTTCAGCTCTCAGCCAACGTGAACGTTCACGAAGACAAAGTTTCTCAACGAAGAATAAATACTAACATTACTTATCCCGCCAGCTTTCTTTCCTTATCAATTGTTCTCAGATCTTTTTCTTTCATTCTTTTTTACAGTTGTTGCCATTATGAATATTAGAATCAATCACATTGTCTCGGTTTGTATTCGGATTTGTCAATTCCAGACGATGGTAATCTAATAAGGTTATTTTACAGTAGGCAACCTAAGTAGATCTTTACCGTGTTTAGCGTTGATGTTTCTTTCTTTGCCTACCGTGACCCTTCAGGTCGTTGGCGATCATGGTTGACTCCACTATTTCCTCTCCGTTTTAGCGCTAAATATGTTTTCTTTGTTTTCTCCCCACAAGTTTGTTTTACGCAATTTTGCTAGGTAGTCTATGCGTTTTTTCTCTCTGTTCTTCTTGGCTTCAATCTGTCCTGCGAGTATAAAATTTGCCAAGCCCTCTTTCCTCATTATGTGCCCTAGAAATTTCAATTGCCTACCCTGATGTTAAGTATAAGTGACCATTTTGTTTTCATTTCCTCTAAAACTTTGTCGTTGCTCACATGTTCGGTCCATGGTATCCTCAGCATTCTTCCCTAGAGCCACATCTCTGTTGCTTCATGTGAGGAGATTGTCCCGCATTCACTGCCATACAGGAGGACTGATATTACGTTCAGACCCTTTTTCTTTGTTTCTAACAATAGGCATGAAGAATTAGGAAAAAAAATAAATCTTTATTTTTCAAATTCAGTTTTCTGATTATGATCCATTTAGACGCTGATCTTAAGTGGGTTTAGAGTCTAGAGACAAAACTTGACGGAATGGAACTCACAAGTATCAACTAACCTAATATTCTGCTGCAGCATGTGAGTTCCTACCTGTACCCGTTGCGGCATTCATCCGCTCTGTTGGCCCGGCTCCAACAAAAGAACCCATCGCATCCAAACGAAAGTTGACCAAGCGTGTCAGAGGTCGTATTCATTCGAACGTGCAAATCCATGTTCGGAATTTCAGTGGAAATTCGGATTCAGAAGCGGTCCCAGTAGCATGTATACACACTTTGAGGATAGTTCAATCAGGTTTTAATTCAGTTTCCTTCTCCTAGACTGGTTGCCACCCAAGGCTATAGGACCAAGACTGTCCTGCTATTTTACCCATGTGAGGTCGGGTAAATAATGCGGAAGGCGTAATACAGCGTCAAAATAGACGATTCAAAAACAAATAATCCTCAAATATATTGTTGAAACACGTTTACAGAAATATTAAGGTTTTCTTTGGCATAGCTATATAAGAAGAAAAATAACTTTACAGTTTGAAGTTGTTAAATATTTATACAAAATCTTTGGCCTTTAGTTCAGACTGAAATGATAAAGTACTTAGATTTTTTATCAGTTCACCCCAAGCATCAGTGCTTCTAAGACCCAAGGGGGTATTGGGTGTGAAAGAGAATGACAAGACTTTGGAAGGGAACCGAAACCCAAACCTTAATTGGAAAAAAAGGAATAAACCTTTGCTCTTATCCAAAGACCTGGGAGATGTGTTAACTGGGCAATAGGCGAAACCATCTACTTCTATTACATACCTCAAATATAGTTTAGTTCATTGCAAGAGATAAAAAAACACGTTGTCGCTCTCATGTAACGCCAAAATAGATAGATGATAACTCGTATACATATATATATATATATATATATATATATATATATATATATATATATATGAAGACTGAGATAGATAAATGACGACATAGATTTATATATACGAAGACTTACACAGCTATGTGTGTGAAGACTTAGATGAAGACAGATAGATTTTTATATATGAAGACGCATACATATATGTGTGCGTGTGAGACTTAGATGAAGATATAGATTTAGATATATATGAAGACATAAATATATATATATATATATATATATATATGAAGACTTACACACACACATATATTTATTTATATATATATATATATATATATATATATATATATATATATATATACATATATATATATATATATATATATATATATATATATATAATTATTTATTTAAAAATTATAACATAAATATGTTATAAAATCACTACAAACATAGCCATTTTGTTTCATCACCTCTGGTGTCTTATCAAGTGATGATCTTGAATAGAGAATAAATGGTTTTATTCTCCATTCAACATCATCACTTGATAAGACACCAGAGGTGATGAAACAAAATGGCTATGTTTGTAGTGATTTTATAACATATTTATGTTATAATTTTTAAATAAATAAATAATTATATATATATATATATATATATATATATATATATATATATATATATATATATATATGTGTGTGTGTGTGTGTGTGTGTGTGTGTGTGTGTAATAATTTTTAAATAAATAATTATATTCGCTCTACTCTGTATTGAGCACTCTTTTAAGAATAGTAATTGTTGGTTACTGGAATTTATTCCGTATATACCAATACTTGTATATATATATATATATATATATATATATATATATATATATATATACCAGAAAAAAAAACCCAGACGACCTGAATTTAGCGGATGTCAGAATTTGTTGAAAGATACATCCCTACCCATCCCTAAACATAACCCCGCTTTCGAATATAACTATTAACTGATACAACGAAAATTAAAATGTGAACCCCCTACCACCCCTTGTCTAGATGAATGGATTTATCGGTATCCCTGGAAACCCTCAATTATGAATCTTTGCCGTGCCTTTAACAACCGTAAATTTTTAAAAATAAGTTACTCCAAAATTCGCTTGACAAGGAAATGGAACTAATGTCTTTGGTTTAATAACAAAATTAAATTCAGGGGTTTTAGCTTCCATTTCTGAAACATGGTTATCACTGTGTAGCGAAAAAAAACATATTTTAAATCAATTAATTTATAATATTAATGCTCTGTAAATTTACATTGAGCACTATTGTGTAAAAATAAAAATATCTATTAGAACACCGGATTTTATATCTTACTGTTCTTTCATTTTATTTATATACACACACAGACACACACACACACACACATATATATATATATATATATATATATATATATATATATATATATATATATATGTATATATAATAAATGAAGATATTATAAATAATTTATAAATAATTCGATAATATATAAATGAAGACTTAGATACATAGATAGATAGATAGATAGATAGATAGATAGATAGATAGATAGATAGATAGATAGATAGATAGATAGATAGACAATGAACAGATTGAGATAGATAATAATGAACAGATTGAGATAGATAGATAGATAGATAGATAGATAGATAGATAGATAGATAGATAATGAACAGATTGAGATAGATAATAATGAACAGATTGAGATAGATAGATAGATAGATAGATAGATAGATAGATAGATAGATAGATAGATAATGAACAGATTGAGATAGATAATAATGAACAGATTGAGATAGATAGATAGATAGATAGATAGATAGATAGATAGATAGATAGATAGATAGATAGATAGATAGATGTCCCCGTAGTTAAGTATTCAACCTCATACTCACCATCATCAGTCGCTGTCCCTGCTACATTACCTTTTGCTCGCCATTTATTACGATCTGGAGCAATTTAATGTTTGTCACTCATTAATTGGTGAACACTTAATTAGTTTATCCCTTCACCCCTGTCTTGGACTTCTGTACATTTCTCCAGGCACCATACTCTCCAGACACAACTTAGTGAGTCCGACACTTGATCATTTAATGTGTCCGTATGGTTTCAAGATTTAGCTATGGAGGATATCGAAAATGAAGATAAATTGATTACATTTTTAAGAGTGTTGTTTTTTTTTCGTTTTTTTGTTTTTTTTGTTTTTTTTTACTTTGCCCATATATTTGTGGTCTGTGATTATGCAAATCACATGGCTTTGTAATTTTTTTGTATTAATGTATCTTAATATAATCTATTTTTTAAATTAGTATAATCATACTAGCAGCATCAAACCAACAGCTATAGATTCGTTATGTAATTTTTGTCTGTATTTAACAAAATGAATATTCCTCGTTCTATGATTGAAGCAGGTTTAAAGAGTATTAGATTTGTTTCCAAAATTTTAACAAACTATGACAAATTTTTGTTTTAAATGCACAGCTACTGACATAATAAAAATGATAAAATAAATTAAACAATAGAATTTAAACATAATTAAAAATAATAAAAAATACTCCCAGCATGCAACAAAAGGTGTTTCTGTCGGAAATACGGACATCCAGCCAAAATATGTTAAATTCAATCTCTTCGCCACAAACCTTGGTACCGACAAAACGTGTGTAACTTCCCTCTGTGATATGACTTGTAATACTACGGAGTAAATTCTCACTTTTATCACATGTACCATAAAACAATTAATATGTAGCCTAAAAAATTACACACCAATACACACAAAAAATGTAAATAAATTGTATAAAATTAACATACAATTTACCATGGTTTTCCTGTTATTTTTTAACGTTTTATTTCCTGTCACTGATCCTTTTATCTGCGTGAACACAAGGTTAATTTCTGCTGACATAATGTGAGTGAAACGCCCACAAAATTATGGTGACCGCCGACGTGTATAAGAAAAACAATCCACACTATTTACATTATTCGGACTATTTTCCTCATCTTTGTCGCCATATTTATTACAACGTTTCGGCCGTTGTACACTCCGGCCTTCTTCAGGTGGTTGGAATGTCGAACTAAACCCTTTATTTCGCTCACTGGTGTAGACTATTCTAGTTCTACGTGCCATGTTTAATGGATGTCAGTTATCAGTAATCTCCTGTTAATTCCCCTCTCCAAGTTCTCCACTGCGTTAGCCGGGTATTGAACTCACACTCTTTGGGTCCTGTCACTGGATCTAACCAACGCCTTTATCCACTGTGCAATGTGTCCTTGAGGACGTGGAACCAGAACTGTCTACCCCAGTGAACGAAATAAAGGTTTCAGTTCGACATTCCAACCACCTAAAGAAGGCCGGAGCATACAGCGGCCGAAACGTTGTAATAAATATGGCGACAAAGATGAGGACAATAGTCCGAATAATGTAAATAGGGTACATAACACCTCATCTCAGAAATATAGATGCTGAAAAACAATCTATTCACTCACACACTCATCAATACTGGAAAGAGCGATAACATATAAGGAAGTTGAAAAAACTGATTTTCCTTAATATTTGCTTCAGAAAGATTCTACAAATTTTACCCGACAGTAACACAGGATTTTCGGTCATTGAATCAATTCACCACAAGCAAGGTAATTATGACATTATGACGCAAGGGGCTGCTGGGAATGAGAAACAATGAAAAGACTTTAGACTCAACCGAAAGCCTAATCCAAAACAGAAAAAAAGTGATATAAACACTTATGTTCAAAAGACCGGGGAGGTGTGTAAAATACCAATAGTTACATTGCAAATTAATTCCTTATGTTTCCTTTTTACATGAGTAATAACGAGTGTCACCGACCTGGTAGCAGAAATGATTGCTTGAAGAATAATATTCCGCAAGAGAAAATAATGTTTAATACCTTAACTTAGTCTGGAACATTATCACATAGGAGGAGATTAAGATTGTGTTGCGCCAATCGTACAACTGGGGACAGTCAATTCTTATAGAATCTACTTCAACCAATGCTTATAAAGCTCATGAAAATATTTAAATTTTATCAGCGTCTTACACAAGATTACATAACGAAAAATGTATATTGTGTTATGGCAATTTTCTGATTTGCATAAATCTGACTCTCTGCTGGCTTTGCAAAAAAAATCAAAAATCAGAAATCGGGTACTGCTACCATAACTGGTCTGGAGCCGCCCAACCTTCATTTTCCAGTCTCGATAGAGTTCTAAATCTTCGACGCGGACTTCTGGATGATGAATTATTTTCTACCCTACAACCCATCTTCCACAGACGCAACATCGCAAGCCCATCGCTATTTCCACGGAAAAGGTTCTGACGAGGTACACTCCCTAGTTTCAACAGTTCAGGCACTTAAAGCTAAGACACTGTTTACGACGTCCACAGGGTCGAAACATCCTAATTTCCCCCGTCTTCCATTGTTAAGAAAGAAGTTCCATTCAGATAGCTTTTTACCAAAGGCCGCTGCTTTAGAGAATAGACTACCGAGAAGATGCTATCCCGACCTCTACACTTGTAACTTTTTCAAGCATAGGATCAACTGTTATCTATCCTACATTTCATCATAATCCACAATTCTTACGCCCATAAATGAACCCCATTCAGTAGCACTTTACCTTGTGGTACTTTTGGGCTTAGTATTGAGTGAACAGAGGAGTAAACTAAAAAAAACAAATTTGTGAATATATATGAAACTATGTAAAGACAAATAAAAGTTGGTTCACTGTGTCATGCTAGACAATTTTTCTCGCCAGAATCTAACGTATATATAAGTTGGCCATTCATCCATGCACTCTGTTTACTGTCAAATATTGTTTTGTATTCATGCTTTGTATTTAAAGATAATTGATAAAATCTAAAGAAGAATCTTAAAAGTTATCGGTCTTGGACTGCTATGTCAGTTTCAGGCACTTCCCACCGTCTTAACATTGCTTCCTTTTGCCGTTTCTATAAATATTTTCATGGTAATTTTTCTGATGCGCATTCATCTTGGTACATAGACTTTTAAAATTTATAATTTTAAAATTTAGCGAGGTCTCATCATTTTACAGTTGAAATTGCTAGATTTAACCGTAAGTTCTATGTTAAGGGTTTCTTCTCTCGTATTTCTCAATTGTCTGGCCTTTCCTCTCCACACAACTTTGCTCTTCAAAGATTTAAAATTAATGTCAGTTGTTATATTCTTTCTTCTTATTTCCTGTTCTTTTATTTTTGTTTTTCTTTCTCTCATATTCTTTCACACTCAGTGACCTTTTTTTTACATCTTAATGGGTTTATCGCCGTTTTTGTAGCGAAAAGATTTTAAAAAATCACGGCTATCTGAGTAATAAAATCCTTAATTTTAATTTCTTCCTAAGTTTCTTTTTGACAATTCTATTTTTTGGGGGTGTCCTTTTCGGCAAATTTTGACAGCAAAATATTCATAACATCATTTTTCTCCTTATGTTTCTTTAGTTCTGTTTCCAAACTTTCAAAATGCATATTCAGTCCATTTCGCTTTTCCCATCAGTCGACAGTCAAGCCTTTCGTCATTCTAATTGAAGGCACGGTGGATTAATGGATAGCGGCTCGGATTGAGAAATCGGAGAGCCGAGTTCGAATTTCAGTCAAATCCATTACATTCACTTACGTGATAGTAAGCTTCTTCTCCCCACCCCCTCCAGCTCTGGGTAAATAGCAGAACAGATCGAGGTCTATAGCCTCGGATGGCAACTGGTCTACCGCAGAAAGAAATGGTAACCTACCGCGGGTAAAATCTGCCTCGTCAGTCATATATCGAAAGGTATATGATCGCTTAAGCGTGTATCACGCATGACACATAACTGATTGAATTGAAGAAAATCCTGAGTTGACAGTTCGAGAATTGACAAAACAGCTCAGTATAACCCGTAAAAAAAATTTAACCCACATCAGGCGTGTAGGTCATGTGTTAAATCTCGGCCAGTGAATTCTACATGACTTGACATTTCCTTGACTTAATCAGAGAGTCTATATCACATTGTCAATAAGAACAAGACCCACTTATAACCATATTAAATATAGATTAGTAATAAAAAAAAATAGTCAAAGAGATAAGGGAATTGAACATAAATCATTGTTACGGATAGTTTTTGTTCAGCAGTGTAAGATGTTATAAACCCAAAACATGAACGTAAGAATTAAACTCACGTTCTTAAATAGTCTCGTTGGAAAGAGAATTTGATCCGGATGATATGGATAGATCCAAACCCGTTGAGAAATGTCTAAACACTTATCTGTACACAACCGCTTTCTTAGATCAAAGATTAAAAATACATTTGAACGATTGAGGCCTGTAGATCTTAGAGAGGACTATCTCTCTTTCGATCTTGTTGCCTTGCACTAGAGAATTACAAAGAACTGTATTAAATAACGGAAACTATGTAACTCGAAGAGAAAATAACATAATCAAGATAGTGATTCCGATTCGATTTGCTTTTTACAGCTTATCAACCATTTGTGTGTTATTTACAACCGAGACATATTTCAAAGTTTGGGTCACGGTAACCTGGTTTCCAAATCAGTCCTGCATCTAAGTGCTGACCGCGCTCGACAGAACTTACCTTCGATGACTGAACGAGAATAGATGTTTGCAGCGTTATTCCACCAGAGAGTCACAATACTGGCTTTCCACAAGAAACCGTTGTAGCAACATTATTATTTGAAATAAATACAAATAAAATATAAAATAATATTAATAATAAAAATTAAAATAAAATAAAACAATAACATTTAAAAGTTGTTTAAAATTAATTAAATTAAAAAAATAATAATAAAAATACTCCCAGCATGCAACAAAAAGTGTTTCTGCCAGAAATACGGACATCTCGACAAAAGATGTTAAATTCAATCTCTTCGCCACAAAACGTGTGTAACTTCCCTTTGTGATATGGCTTGCAATACTACGGAGTAAATTCTCACTTTCATCACATGTACCATAAAACAATTAATATGTAACCTAAAAAAATACACACACTATACACAAAAAATATAAATAATTTGTATAAATTTAACACACAATTTACCATACTTTTCCTGTTATTTTTTAACTTTTCATTTTCTGGCAAGGATTCTTTTTATCTTCTTGAACACAAGGCTAATTTCTGCTGCTATAATGTGAAAGAATCCCCCATTATGGTGACCGCCGACGTGTATAAGAAATACAACTTATTCACCCACGAAGTCATTAATACTGGAAAGAGTGATAACATTTAATGAAGTAGAAAAAAAGATTTTCCTGAATATTTGCTTCAGAAAGATTCTTTTACCCGACCAAAGCATAGGATTTACGGTCATTGAATACCAAATGCTTCCATAGAAGGCAAAGATTAATATTACCTTTTTTTTTAACCAATTCAACGCGAGCAAGGCGATTATGCCATTATCACGCAAAGGGTTACTGGGCATGAAAAACAATAAAAAAGACTTTAGACGCAGCCAAAAGCCTAATCCTAAGCAGAAAATATGAGATAAACACCTACTAGTGTTCAAAAGACCGGGGAGGATTAACTTGACGTTAGACGAACCGATCTACTCTTATTGAGAAAAAATAAATATTAAATTAAATTTCAAAGTTTAGGAAAATTTAATAAACTATGATAAACACTTGTTTTAAATACATGAATATATTCCTGTGACACTCACATAAAGAGTTATTCCTTATGTTTCCTTTTTACATGGTTAATAACGAGTGTCCCCGACCTGGTAGCAGAAATGATTGCTTGAAGAATAATATTCCGCAAGAGAAAATAATGTTTAATAACTTAGTCTGGAACATTATCACATAGGAGGAAATTAAGATTGTGATGCGCCAATCATACAACTGGGGACAGTCAATTCTTATAATATAATAATATTCTACGAGAGAAAATAATTTTAATACATTTAGCCTGGAACATTACCATATAGGAGGAGAATAAGATTGTGTTGCGCCAGTCGTACAAGTGGGGACAGGCAACTCTTATAGAAAATCCGAATTCAACATAATTTCCAACCACTAAACTACCCAACTACTTCAACCAATGCTTATAAAGCTGATGAAAATATTAATATTTTATCAGCTTCATACACAAGATTACATGAAGGAAAATGAAGATCGTGTTTGTATGAACCTGACTTTCTGCCAGCTTTGAAAAAAATCAAAAATTAGACACTGCTGCTATAAGTGGAGTGGAGCATCCCAACCCCACATTTTCCATTTTCGATATAGTTACAGAACGTCTACACAGGCTTGTGGATTATTAATTAT
This sequence comes from Acanthosepion esculentum, assembly GCA_964036315.1. Lineage (NCBI taxonomy): Eukaryota > Metazoa > Mollusca > Cephalopoda > Sepiida > Sepiidae > Acanthosepion > Acanthosepion esculentum. The sequence goes on from OZ038512.1 coordinate 39,970,072, forward strand.
TGTCTACCCTACAATCCATCACACACAGACGTAAGATTGCAAGTCTATCACTATTAGCACGGAAAAAGTTCTGAATTAAATTTCAGAGTTTAGGAGGAGACATTAGAAATATAGTGTTAAAAGTAAAAGGAAACTCAATACTAAAAAGGAAAGAAGGATAAACCGCTACTTCTGTTAAAACGGAAACTCAATACTAAAAAGGAAACAAGGATAAACCGCTACTTCTGTTAAAACGGAAACTCAATACTAAAAAGGAAACAAGGATAAACCGCTACTTCTGTTAAAACGGAAACTCAATACTAAAAAGGAAACAAGGATAAACCGCTACTTCTGTTAAAACGGAAACTCAATACTAAAAAGGAAACAAGGATAAACCGCTACTTCTGTTAAAACGGAAACTCAATACTAAAAAGGAAACAAGGATAAACCGCTACTTCTGTTAAAACGGAAACTCAATACTAAAAAGGAAACAAGGATAAACCGCTACTTCTGTTAAAACGGAAACTCAATATTAAAAAGGAAACAAGGATAAACCGCTACTTCTGTTAAAACGGAAACTCAATACTAAAAAGGAAACAAGGATGAACCGCTACTTCTGTTAAAACGGAAACTCAATACTAAAAAGGAAACAAGGATAAACGGCTACTTCTGTTAAAACGGAAACTCAATACTAAAAAGGAAACAAGGATAAACCGCTACTTCTGTTAAAACGGAAACTCAATAATAAAAAGGAAACAAGGATAAACGGCTACTTCTGTTAAAACGGAAACTCAATACTAAAAAGGAAACAAGGATAAACCGCTACTTCTGTTAAAACGGAAACTCAATACTAAAAAGGAAACAAGGATAAACCTTTACTTCTGTTAAAACGGAAACTCAATACTAAAAAGGAAACAAGGATAAACCTTTACTTCTGTTAAAACGGAAACTCAATACTAAAAAGGAAACAAGGATAAACCGCTACTTCTGTTAAAACGGAAACTCAATACTAAAAAGGAAACAAGGATAAACCGCTACTTCTGTTAAAACGGAAACTCAATACTAAAAAGGAAAGAAGGATAAACCGCTACTTCTGTTAAAACGGAAACTCAATACTAAAAAGGAAAGAAGGATAAACCGCTACTTCTGTTAAAACGGAAACTCAATACTAAAAAGGAAACAAGGATAAACCGCTACTTCTGTTAAAACGGAAACTCAATACTAAAAAGGAAACAAGGATAAACCGCTACTTATGTTAAAACGGAAACTCAATACTAAAAAGGAAACAAGGATAAACCTTTACTTCTGTTAAAACGGAAACTCAATACTAAAAAGGAAACAAGGATAAACCGCTACTTCTGTTAAAACGGAAACTCAATACTAAAAAGGAAACAAGGATGAACCGCTACTTCTGTTAAAACGGAAACTCAATACTAAAAAGGAAACAAGGATAAACCGCTACTTCTGTTAAAACGGAAACTCAATACTAAAAAGGAAACAAGGATAAACCGCTACTTCTGTTAAAACGGAAACTCAATACTAAAAAGGAAAGAAGGATAAACCTATGCTTCTGTTAAAACGGAAACTCAATACTAAAAAGGAAAGAAGGATAAACCGCTACTTCTGTTAAAACGGAAACTCAATACTAAAAAGGAAACAAGGATAAACCTCTACTTCTGTTAAAACGGAAACTCAATACTAAAAAGGAAAGAAGGATAAACCGCTACTTCTGTTAAAACGGAAACTCAATACTAAAAAGGAAACAAGGATAAACCTTTACTTCTGTTAAAACGGAAACTCAATACTAAAAAGGAAACAAGGATAAACCGCTACTTCTGTTAAAACGGAAACTCAATACTAAAAAGGAAAGAAGGATAAACCTATGCTTCTGTTAAAACGGAAACTCAATACTAAAAAGGAAACGAGGATAAACCGCTACTTCTGTTAAAACGGAAACTTAATACTAAAAAGGAAACAAGGATAAACCTCTACTTCTGTTAAAACGGAAACTCAATACTAAAAAGGAAAGAAGGATAAACCGCTACTTCTGTTAAAACGGAAACTCAATACTAAAAGGGAAACAAGGATAAACCGCTACTTCTGTTAAAACGGAAACTCAATACCAAAAAGGAAACAAGGATAAACCGCTACTTCTGTTAAAACGGAAACTCAATACTAAAAAGGAAAGAAGGATAAACCGCTACTTCTGTTAAAACGGAAACTCAATACTAAAAAGGAAACAAGGATAAACCTTTACTTTTGTTAAAACGGAAACTCAATACTAAAAAGGAAACAAGGATAAACCTTTAATTCTGTTAAAACGGAAACTCAATACTAAAAAGGAAACAAGGATAAACCTATACTTCTGTTAAAACGGAAACTCAATACTAAAAAGGAAACAAGGATAAACCGCTACTTCTGTTAAAACGGAAACTCAATACTAAAAAGGAAAGAAGGATAAACCGCTACTTCTGTTAAAACGGAAACTCAATACTAAAAAGGAAACAAGGATAAACCGCTACTTCTGTTAAAACGGGAACTCAATACTAAAAAGGAAACAAGGATAAACCTCTACTTCTGTTAAAACGGAAACTCAATACTAAAAAGGAAACAAGGATAAACCGCTACTTCTGTTAAAACGGAAACTCAATACTAAAAAGGAAACAAGGATAAACCTATGCTTCTGTTAAAACGGAAACTCAATACTAAAAAGGAAACAAGGATAAACCTTTACTTCTGTTAAAACGGAAACTCAATACTAAAAAGGAAACAAGGATAAACCTCTACTTCTGTTAAAACGGAAACTCAATACTAAAAAGGAAACAAGGATAAACCTTTACTTCTGTTAAAACGAAAACTCAATACTAAAAAGGAAACAACGATAAACCTTTACTTCTGTTAAAACGGAAACTCAATACTAAAAAGGAAACAAGGATAAACCGCTACTTCTGTTAAAACGGAAACTCAATACTAAAAAGGAAACAAGAATAAACCTTTACTTCTGTTAAAAAACATAAACAGTGAGAAGTGTGAGCAGAACAATAAGCGAACATATCTTTGCTACTATTACCATTCTGTTTCAATATTTTAAAATAAGATATTACCGTAAATTGCACACTTCCAATTTAGATTCGCTGTTACCAGTGTATATCTCTATTACAGAGTAGTAAACAAGGTGAAAATTTCATCTGAACCTTGCTAATAATTCTGTTATTATGATGCTGATATTGAAATTATAAAATCCTCATCATCATCAGTCCAACGATAGGATGTGATCGTATGATCGCTGCGCACCTGAACACCTGACCAACTTGGAAAAGGTTCATCTTGATCAAGGACACGTCGGTATTGATTCTATCGAGAAAACACTGCGTCTTTGCTGTTGACTTCAGTCTTGGAAGTCCTCCGCCCAGCGAAGCCGTTTCATCACCTCACTGGTTGCCGACATAGCTATAGAGATCCGTCTAACCTATTGGGCTTTTGGCCGTTGACCGTACTAACCCTTTGACAGTCTTTTTGTTTAAACCTGTTCTTGAGTTAGACCCCCGGGTTGAAATATGAATGTTTACCCTAGAGAAATGCCCAAGTTAAACGGTTTATCTAAAATAAACAGGGATTTTAAATTTGGAAGTCAATATTTATTGGACATATTGATTTCTGTCTGACAGGTGTTGACAGATTATCTAAGGCTTTGCTTTTATCAAGATAACCGATATGTATATAAGAGAAAAGAAGTGGAGAGCTATAGTTTCTGTTCAATCATAATTGATATTGAGCAATTGTTAAATAGCATTTGTATTATTTAAATTTGGTAATACTAAGCAATAAACCATTATGCGTTACGTAAGGTTATTCGCCGTAGTAATAAGTTTCGGCATATTGCTGTTGAAACTGAAGGGATAAACATTGAATGGGAAATCTTCTGTTCGGTTTAACTTATACGTCACTTACATGACTCGTAACTACAGCCAAGATGAGCCAATGCTTTCCTTTACATCTGCAATGGAAATCAACAGAATCCTAAACCCGCCAACATACATAGAGTTTTAAATATCTCTCTATTCGGTATAAAAATGGAATCGTCTCAAACCTGGACTTTTTGCCTGTCCTCTAGCAACGTCCTAAAACTAATTGGGTTGGTTGCTTTTGTTTAGTGGCATATCAAATTCTAATGCTGAAATCTAAATATTTTGAACGCAATATTTTGATTTAAATATTTTGAACTCAATTGTATGCATCCAACTTCAGACAAAATGTATTGTTGATCATTTTACTATAAATAGGTATTGGTAGTAATTTATTTTGTAGAAAAATGTATTGCTGGTATTTTTATACTTTCAGGGTATTTTGCTTTTGTTTGGGGATTCACTATTTTTCTATAGCTGGGTCCGTAACATTTGCCACCACCCTAGGTCAGGGTAGACCTGGAAACAACAACGATTAAGAGATAGTTCAAGGATCCTTACACCCCTTAATCTCCCGATCAGAGACCTTGCTGCCGGATGTAGTTTACCGTTATACCAAGGACAAAACAAACTTGAAAAAAAGAGATTAATTATCATTATGATGTCTTAAATCGCAAAACGGATAATGTAGGGGGGAAAGATACATCCATGCGTTTTCTAAGGGTAGTATCAATCCTAAAGAAGACGATACTTTATCAGTTCCTACAAGCGTACGTTGTGATGTAAGGGTTCACGTTTTGGAAGAAGAGAACCGAGTTCCCATTCCAGTCAAGTCCGTTACATTCATTTACAAGCAAATACTATCGGGAGGTTGTGAATTCATCTCTTCTCTTTCTATGTATGGGTTAATTAGTAGGGCAGACTGAGTCCTATAGCCTGGGTTGGCAACCAGTCTACCGCCGAAAGAAACGGCATAGTGTATACGTTTGGTAATGGTAAGTTCTATGCAGTGTCAATTAAGGCTGTTTGCTGTTGTCTGCCAGTGTGGTGCCAAGGGTCGACATATTAGCAATAAAACTTAAGGATGAATTTTGAATAGAATATCTGGTTGGCTTACTGACCTTGTCAATTATCTGATCATGTTGTACGCCATGTTTGACGTCAATGCGACTCGTTGCATTATAGAATAGGAGGGAATGTCTTGTCACGAAGCAGATTTCAAAGTACATAGTCGTTTAAATGCAACTAACTCGTTAAAACGGACAAAATATGTGGAGAAACTTGAAACCTCAAAAGTTTTAGAGATTTTTAGACAAGTAATTTCAAATTATTTCTTTTGCTTCTATCAGTAAACCTTTCCATCTCTGATCGAATTTTCTGACACAGATTTACTAATACTTTGCTTCAATCATTGAAAGTTCAATTCCTTTTGTATCGGAATATATGTTAAAGGTTCATTTATACCACATATCCTCATAGCTATCTATTTGTAGTTTTAATAAATTTCGTCTTTGTGTTGTCTTTCCTAAACCATGATCCGTCTAATTGTTAGTTTATACGTTGTCCTTTCCAGCAGCTCTTTGCTGCTGTCTATCACCGAAGTAGTAAGCGTCGACATCTTGCTGATATGGATGAAGTATAAATGAAAAAAAAAACTTCTTCTTCTTCTTCTTCTTCTTCTTCTCTGGCGCTTGTAGTTCTCAAATTTTGTCTCTTCCAAACCCTGATCCGCCACGAATTTATTAAAGCTCCCTTGGTAGTTTATGCGCTGTGTTTCTCTTGCCTTTATTCTGTTCTGGTGGTACCTAATTTCCCAAGAAATCTTTCCGCACTATGTATACGTTTGGCAATTCTCTGTTCTATCGAGAATATCTTACTTATGACTGTTTGCATTTGTCTAACACCGTAGTAGTAATCGTCGACATGTTGCAGATAAGGATGAAATTTAAATTTTGAAAAAAAATTCTGATCGGCTTACTGTCCGGCTTACCGATATCGTTTCTTCTTTTTCTGTGTGTCGTGACCTTTCAGGACGTTGGCACTCATGGCTAGTCACTATTTCCTGTCATTTGTAGCTCCTAGTAATCTGTTACTTTCTTTTGTCTCTCCTAAACCCTGATTTCCATCCATTTACTGGAGCTCGCTATTTAAGTTATGCGTTTTTTTGTTTTCTATTTTTCTCTTTGCTCTGTCCCTCTTGCCTTCAATCTGTCATGTGAGTATCAAGTCTTTCCCCCCTTATGGGACCTAGAAATGTAAACTATCTCCTTCTGAAGTTAGGTTTAGGTGTCCGTTTTTTATTTCCATTTTCTCTAGAGTTCGTTGTTGCTCACATTTTTGGTTCACAGAATTCTCATCACCCTTCTGTGAACCATATTTTTGTTGCTTCACCATATAGGAGGGCTGACATTACATAACGGTTCAGTGCTCTTTTCTTTGATTCTAACAATTTTTAGCTGTTTGTTAATACTTCGCTAAGCTTTTCTGAAGTCACATCAGAACAACTGGCATGAAAATATTTATTGAGAAGCCCCAGAGAAGCGACGTTTGTTTACAATGAAAATGAATGGCACCATGAAAGCACAAAAACAAATGAATTTGTAAATTTCTTATTGTATACTTAAATGTATCTCAAAAATAGAATCGACCCCAACCTAGACTTTTCACAGACTTTCTAACAAACATCGTAAAATCCATTCGTTAGAGCGAGATAAAGTCTCATTAAGGCAGTTTAAAATTGGAAGAAGAACAGTGTGATGCGTAACATTGGAAATTTGCCTATATTGATTTAATTTTATAGAACCTAAACAAATACAAAACATTACAGATGTTCTTTATATATCTGTATTCTTATAAAAGGCACAAACACTAAAACTTCGTGAAGTAATAATTTATTTCATTAGGATCGTAAAAACGGGTCCAATTCATCAAACCTCCAAATCACCGCTAAATAAAACATAAGCATAGAGCATAAAAAACAGAGTTTCTAACATTGAGCTCTCCCTGGAATTATATTCTTTTAGAAATATCCATACTTATCACTAATATTATCACTACGCACACACACACACACACATATATATATATATATATATATATATATATATATATATATATATATATATATATATATATATATCACCCCTTCACCGTTGAAACTGTTAGATGTAGACGTCTCTTCTACTCCAATATTTAAGTGCAACATCAATCGACATCTCCAGTTGCCTTGATCTATCCACTTCCCTTCTCCACATCCTTTCACCTTTCATTCCTATCTGCTCTCGCTCCAAAGCTTCTGTAGCCCCCTTGCCTTGATCGATCCACTATCTTTCTCCACATCCTCTCCTTTACCACTCCTATCTGCTCTTCCTCCAAACCTTCTGTAACTCCTTGCATGCTAGTGGCTTCCAGCCTTGCTTGGGGTGATAAGCTTAATATATATATATACACACACACACACACACACACATATATATATATATATATATATATATATATATATATATATATATATATATATATAAGTGAACATTAAAGTCAACACTCTGAGTGTTGGATTCAATGTTCACGCTCTATCGCTTATACTGAGCACCTTATCCCATAAATATAGCATACCTTAAAACTATATTTCTTCATATATATATATATATATATATATATATATATATATATATATATATATATATATATATATATATATATATATATATATATATTATGATAAGGGAAACATAATATAAGTGCTAATAAAATCATATTCGACATCGTTCAGTTATTTATTGGCTGAAATGATTACCTTTAAAAAATAACTGGTGAATTTTCCTTAGTTGGGAAACTGGATAATGTCAGTTGTTTAGTAAAAGAAACGGTATTGAAATCAGAATGAGGATGGAGATACCGAAAGATAATACTTTCCAAAAATTAAGCATTAATTAAGAAAATTGCTAACAAAGGGAAATTTCTAGGGTACCTAATGAGGAAAAAGGTTTTAGAAAATTTGATACTCACAGGAGACATTGAATCCAAGAGGGACAGAGTAAATCAAAGCAGAGCTTATGTAAATAGATAACAGAACAGAGTTTAAAAGAATTTATTCAACCTTTACTGTGAGGAGATTCTGAAAGAATTCGAAGTCCAGCCAAGACTCATTATCGGCGACCACCATTTTAACAATATAAGGTATGCGGATGACACAGTTTTTTAAGCATTTCACCCCAAGCAAGGCGGAAGTGCCACTAGCTAGCGCTCAAGGGGTTACAGAAAGTGAAAGTGAAAGTAAAGATGTGTGTTTGAGCAAAGAATCAAAATCGAGGCATTACATTTAAATTTTTGAAGATTAACGGTATCAGGAAAGCAAGTAAAAGGGAGGGATTTCCACGGTCGGAAAGTGCGAGAGAAGAAGCTGTTGGAGTAGAAGAGGTGGATACATTTAAATGTTTTAGACAGTAAAGGGATGTGACCGAGATGCCAACTTGTGAAAAATAACTCATCAGAGCAGATGATATGAAAATATCTGTAGAAAAGACAGAGGGAAACTACATCACGTCTGTGAGAAAGTGACTGGAGTCGAGATGACAATCTATCACACTGCATATCCGTTTTTGGATTTTTTCGAGAATCTCGAGATGAACAGCGGAGGTACCAGACCAGATATGGCAACAGTATTCAATGCCAGGACGAATGGTAGATTTATAGATTTGAAGGATGGACTCAGATTAGAAAAACATTCTGGCGCGACACAAACAGACACAAAAAGGAAACAAGAAGTCTCACAGAAGGCAGTGAAGAAAAGCGAGAAATAAGAAATTGTAAGAAGACAGAATGTATGATTGTTAGCAAAAGGGACAACTCAACATACGAATTACAAATTGGAGATGCCGAAATCAAACAAGTACATCCATTAAAATATCAGAAAAGTGTTTTACCAAAGACGGAAGGTGCGACACTGAAATCCGAAGAGGCGTTGAGATAGCGAACTATGCCTTCGAAATTCTAAGCAAATTATTAAAAAGCAGGAAAATTTGGCTAGAAACCAAAAATAAAATAAAAAGTAAAACTGAATATTTACACGCTACCAGTCCTACTTATATAGCAACCAATGCTGGAGAATCTGCTCTCAGATGAAGGAGAGACGTGAAGCAACAAACATTTGGTTCTATCGAAGGATCCTGAGAATTCGATGGACTTAACATGTGAGCAAGACGAAGTTTTAGAGAAAATGGAACGAAAAAGGACAATTATAATTAACACCAGGAAGAGGCTGTTCAAATTCCTTGGGTACATAATGAGGAAAGAGGGCTTGGAAAATTTGATACTCACAGAACAGACTGAAGGATAGTCGGACAGGCGATTACAACGCATCACCTACCATGTGAGCTTGAGTAACGGAACAAGATTTAGTAGAGATAACAAAAATTCAAAATATATTAAGATCTAGAAAGGACAGGAAATTGTGGAGAACCATGATCGTTAACACCCAGAAGGGATACGTCACATAGAGGAAGAGAGAGGAGGAGGAGGTATATCGAAAATTAATCCTGATACATCCATCTGTAAATTTGCCATACGCTCAGATAGTTCTATATATATAACTATGAATAAATCGGTATCATTTGGACCTGTAAGAAATGGATAAGTTACTCTAACCTGCTTACGGATATAACAGTCGAGCAAAAATACAACACACGTGGCCTAAAGACTGCGTTTAATCATCAAACAGATTGTCACAAATGAGTATTGGCCTCAATGTCCACTTTTACGTAAAATAGTGAGATCAATCCTCACTGGTGCTCCATACTTTCGGCTCTATACAAAAACTAAGCTACGCTTAGTAAATCCATATATATATATATAAATATATATATATGTATATATGTGTGTGTGTGTGTGTGTGTGTGTGTGTGTGTGTGTGTGTGTGCATGCATGGTGGGATGTACAGTTCTATGAATAAAGTTTGTCCTCATTTTATGATTTTAGCAATTCCAAAGTGTTTTATTTAAATATCAAATTTTAGCTGTCGCTTTAGCAACTGCCTTACCGATCAGTTTCTGCTTTAGTGTGTATCCTACCATCACATTTGTATCCTACATTGTTAAAGCATTGTAAATATATTTTACCGATCGGTTTCTGCTTTAGTGTGTAACTTACCATCACATTTGTATCCTACATTGTTAAAGCATTGTAAATATATTTTACCGATCGGTTTCTGCTTTAGTGTGTAACTTACCATCACATTTGTATCCTACATTGTTAAAGCATTGTAAATATATTTTAGCGATCGGTTTCTGCTTTAGTGTGTAACCTACCATCACATTTGTATCCTACATTGTTAAAGCATTGTAAATATATTTTACCGATCGGTTTCTGCTTTAGTGTGTAACTTACCATCACATTTGTATCCTACATTGTTAAAGCATTGTAAATATATTTTACCGATCGGTTTCTGCTTTAGTGTGTAACCTACCATCACATTTGTATCCTACATTGTTAAAGCATTGTAAATATATTTTACCGATCGGTTTCTGCTTTAGTGTGTATCCTACCATCACATTTGTATCCTACATTGTTAAAGCATTGTAAATATATTTTACCGATCAGTTTCTGCTTTAGTGTGTAACCTACCATCACATTTGTATCCTACATTGTTAAAGCATTGTAAATATATTTTACCGTTCGGTTTCTGCTTTAGTGTGTATCCTACCATCACATTTGTATCCTACATTGTTAAAGCATTGTAAATATATTTTACCGATCGGTTTCTGCTTTAGTGTGTATCCTACCATCACATTTGTATCCTACATTGTTAAAGCATTGTAAATATATTTTACCGATAGTTTCTGTTTTAGTTTGTATCCTACCATCACATTTGTATCCTACATTATTAAGGCATTGTCTTGATTTTTTCTTGATATGTTAAGAGACACTCGGAATCTTTTTATTTAAAAGATTCAAATATTTTGTTTTATGGACTTTAGTCAAATTTCTTATTTTATAATTTTATTTAAATTTTATAATACATCAATAAATGGCATCCTTCCTTCTGTTTTTGCGTTTCCCCTTATATTAAATAAAGTAGGATATAAATGCGGTTGTCAGATACACTTATCGGTAGGACACACCCTATGGCGACACAAAAGTTTGTATCTGAGCGTTCATTTTTTTACCCTATGGTCTACCGGAGCAGACACACGTTAAAATCATTTCTTTTACATTTGATCTGAACGTCGTTTTGCTATAGTCACTTATCACATACTTTTCAGAAATGAAAGTTTTCATTTTAGATCAGTGAAAGCACTTTGCAGAAATCTTGCCCAAGCAACGATAACCTGAAATTTTAAGAGACTTTTCTATTTTCTAGTTTCAAAGTTTGCCACTCATATTGTAACGAGGACGCTTTTAATCGTCCCCACCCCTAGCGAATCGGTCCGATCGATTCCAGACTTAAATCACTTCAGGAACTTCCTGTTTTCGGAGATAGCTCTTCTAATATTCGCATCTCTCCCATTCGCCCGTCAGAAGTGCTTTTCAGGAGACTGACAACATTTCATTTTTTTGCCTGGCAACAGTTTTTGTCAGAATGGAGCAAGTTGACACAAAACAGCGTTAACATCTTCGCACTATTTATATTGGTAGAAAAAGTTAGTCAACTAATTGTACCAATAGAGTTATTTAACCTTTACTCTGCAATAGAATATTGGTTCACTAACGTCTATTCTGTTTGCCAATACGGTTTTCAGTGGTTAGTTTCGAGTAAGAACAAACTGTTCCCATTACACTGTTAGAAGGATTGACCAATATATCACTATAAAAATAAAATTCCTTAAATTTACTTATTTGCTTCAATAAATGACGTCATGCCATTGTCTTAGGGGTATATATGTCACATGCCAAGAGCACTTTGATATGTGTAATGGCTAACAAGTTTATCTTGCTAGAACATTTTCGAGTAGTGAGTTCCATCATCACTGAGTGGCCCATACTTTTGACTTTGTGCCACGTCTAAACTACATTTAGCAAATCGTTACACTGATTTTCTAAGCCAGGCTTAGATGTGGAGCAAGGCCGAAAGTATGGGGCACCCAGTGTGAATTGAACTCACTACTAAGTCGTAATTGATCTAGCAAGACAAGCTTTCTAACCATTATAACATATCGAGGTGACCCAGATAGTAAATCGTTATATGCAACACGTCATTGTATTACATACAAGACAAGAGTAAATAGGTACTCATCAAATCTGTGAATCAAGGATAATGAGCAAACTGGTTTATTTAATAAAGATATCCTATAATAATATATCATATTAATATTTAATATATATAATATAATATTTATTATATATAATATATTTAATAAAGATATCCTATAATAATATATCATTTTAATATATAATATTTATTATATATATTATATTTAATAAAGATATCCTATAATAATATATCATATTAATATTTAATATATATAATATGATATTTATTATATATAATATATTTAATAAAGATATCCTATAATAATATATCATATTAATTATTTAATATATATAATATAATATTTATTATATATAATATATTAAATAAAGATATCCCATAATGCATAGTTAACTCTCCCTTGTCGTCATTAAGCGCCGTCACTCTGTCAGGTATAGAATAGCAAACTCGACTTAGTAATGTGGGCCCTTCTCCAGACAATAGAGTTTATGTGCGGTTACTGACTTACGCATGGTAGATGTCGAACCCCCTTTTTTTAACACACTCTCGTGTTTCTTTTACAGCATAATGTGTAGCACATTAGTCCATTTGATGACTGATCTTTAGTTATCGAAATATATTCTGCACCATTAATAAATCCAGTGCATTCTACCCGGACCAAGCGAACAGTGCTTCAAATCGTACGTTCAAACAGTCACCAAAAACTACAATTGGTTTGCAGGGCGTTCAAAGAAAACTCCGGACTGTACTTTCTTCAGGCACAGATACGTCTAGTGACAAAAAATGGGCAATGGATTAATCAACTCACCAAAGTTTTGGGCTCTTCTTCAACATTCTATTTACCTATTGCTTTATGGCAGTCGTTCACTGATGAACAACGCTATGGAAATAACACATCTTTTCTGTGTCTCATACTGATAGTCGCAGCGATTTTGGAAAACTTCTATCCAGGTTCGCTCTCTACACAAAGCTAAACCAATCTGAGACGCCTGTCTGAGAAACCAGGTCGCCTAGAATTCTATACTGTGGGATAACCACATTCCGTCAAACAAAAACAATAAAGATTGCCATTTCATTAAATTCTTCAATATCAAAGTTGACTGGAAAGCAAGAAGCTGGAAAACAATCCTATGCTAGAGAAGAAACTTAACTGTAAAATGACGAGACCTAGCTGCCAATCTAGTACTGCGCTCAAATTCTTAAAGTAGAGGTATCAAAGAAGAAAGCGCACTAGAATAATTACCATTGATATATTTAAAGAAAAGGCACAGAGAAGCTACATTACGGCCGTGAAAAAGAGACTGGTAGACTTATAAAAGCGTAAAATAAATTCTGTCAAGAAAATTCTACAACACGGTGAAACAACTTTCCTCGCAGCCGACCTATCAATTCATTCAATATAGTCTTTACATTTCATCTGTGCAGAAAATGCTAACCCGGACAGGCGCAATGAGTCACTCGACAAAATTCCTCATCAGCCATGATGATTAAATGCAAAAAAAAGTTCTGTAAATCGATTAAAGAACATTTCCGTATTGGAAGAATTAAAGTTAACAAGTGTTTTCTTGCCCCAGTTAACAAATGATTGAAGGTCATTTTTTAGATATTCACTTAAAACATTACATCTTTTTTTCTAAACACACACAATCACACACATATATATATATATATATATATATATTTGTGTGTGTGTATGTGTATTTAGAAAAATATGTAATGTTTTAAGTGAATATCTAAAATATATATATATATATAATATGTGTGTGTGTGTGTGTGTGTGTGTGTGTGTGTGTGTGTGTGTGTGTGTGTGTGTGTGTGTGTGTGTGTGTGTGTGTGTTCACGGTGAAGTAATGGATAGCGGCTTGGATTGAGGAATTGGAGAGCTGAGCTGAGTTCGAATTCCTGTCGAATCCGTTACATTCACTTACGTGCTAATATTCTTGGGAAAGGTATGAATCCTCTTCTTCTCCCCCACCACAGACTGGTTTCTACAGCCTTGGATGGCAACTGGTCTAGGGGAAGGACAACTCTGAATTCAAAACCTGCGGGGGGGGCATTTTTGTTCCGAACTAAAATTTCCTCTGTTTATATATGTATATATAAGCAGTGTGGACCCTATGTCCAAATGGACTGTAGCAAATATGCAGTATTCAATGCTATTGCCAAGTAGCAAGCTAATGGTTCTGATTTTGACCAAAAGTGGGCATTCGAGTCAAAACAACCCCGAAATCAAATTTATCCATTTCACGAACTCCGATTTCAGACAAAACGTACAGATATAAGTCGTAGAGCGGCTTCTAGCAGATTGGTCAGTTTTAATTAAGATCTGTCGACATGCACGAAAACCGACTTTGACTGTGGAAATGAAAAAGAAGCGCCGGGACTTACACATAAAAACATCCACATTGGGGAGAGCACGGACATTATGGTGTCCCATGAATTCATATTGCAATAGTTCTAACTCCGGATTAAGTCGGAAGGCCGCCAGAAGACATATGAGAATTAAACACAATGGAACACTCTCTCGGCCATATGAGATTTGAACAGCGGTTACATATTCCCGGGTCGCCGGGAAAACCATAAAAGTAACAATTGCAGGATTAACTAAGGATTCAGACGTACAAACATTTATGCATGATGGTGTCCCATGCCACAAAAGAAGAATATCATAAGATAAAAGTGAACACGTTGGATTGGCCTAGCAACACTACTTAACGTGACTAAGAATTTGTGTGATCGCATGAAGCATAGCGTTACAAAGAGTCACCAAGAGCCAAGGTACTTGTGGACGCTGTAAAGAACGTACATTTGCGGCCAAAACGTCCAGAACGGCATTGTTTTCGTCAGAAAAGTAGGTATAGTTTTTTATCAAAGTTGTTTTATATTCTATAATTTTCACAAACAGTAAATACGATATTACTTGTTATTGTCTGAGAATTTCGTGTAATTTGAGAGGATAATACAAAAGTTATGGATGATTTAGTGATTTACTGCAAAACCCATGGCGGCCAAAATGATCAGAACAGTTGAAAAAATAACAAAATAACCAAAAATGACAGAGAGTACTGGAATTATTTAATATTTAGTGTGAAGCTCTTTAGCTTCAATCACACTTTGACATCTTCGACTGCATGAGGAAATTAAATTTTCAATTTCTTGCTGGGTGATCTTATCCCATTCTTCCTGAAGGGCATTCCATAATTGCTCGGTTGTTTTAGGATTACTAGCTTTCGAACGTTCTCCTAAAATATTCAACACGTTTTCAATAGGATTGAGATCTGGGCTTTGAGCAGGCCAATCCATAACAATAACCTTTTCAGCCTTGAGGAATTTCATAACCACCTTAGCCTTGTGACATGGGGCATTGTCCTGCATGAATATGGGTGGTCGCTTAGTTGAATTTCTCAGCACAGGCAAGATATCTTTTACAACTTATTTATAAACTCCTGCATTTACCTTTCCATGTAATCGCATCAAAGGGCCCATACCATCTCCAGATATCATCCCCCAAACCATGACACTTCCTCCACCCAATTTAAGATAAGTCTTAAGGCATTTAGGCGACAATTTTCACCTACTTTTCGACTATCGTACCGTTTCCTATCTGAGCCAAATAACATAAACATAGATTTATCTCCGAAATGCGCCGTTTGCCATTTTTCTTGAGACCACAACACATGTTCGGTTGCAAAGGTAAGACGACACTTTTTATTCTTGGAGCTGATCAGTGGCTTCACTGCAGGTGCTCTTGCTTGTGGGTCATGTTCAACGAGACATAGTTTTTCTACATAAAGTTTTCTTCAGTACAATGCTCATTTCCCGAGAAAAAGCAGCAGCAGTTTTAAATCTGTCCTTTTTAACCAAATTTACCATAGCACGATCTTCTCTCTTGCTCATTTTTCTTGGCCTACCTGTAGACTTTCTTGCTTCACACGAACCACAATCATCGTATCCTTAAGAATACCGTGAACAACACTTTTTGACTTGTTAACAATCTTTACAATAGACCCAATACTTAAATTATCCTTCTTTCGAAGCTTAATAATCTGCTGACGAATTGGTAACGGAGTAAGTGGCATTATATTACAAAGTACACTGCAGATATTCTTACTAATGTTTAGTAAACGAACCGTCACGTAAACAAATTTAAAAAAATTAGAGTTCGCCGGTTAAATATACTAAAACACGGAGTAAAAGCAACCGTTCTGATCATTTTGGCCGCCATGGGTTTTGCAGTAAATCACTAAATCATCCATAACTTTTGTATTATCCTCTCAAATTACACCATATAAAATTATATCGTATTTATTGTCTGTGAAAATTATAGAATATAAAACAACTTTGATAAAAAAATTATACCTACTTTTCTGATGAAAACAATGCTGTTCTGAACATTTTGGCCGCAACTGTATGTACAACTTGGTTTTCATCGGAATGTTACCAGGGCTTCAGAGCCAACAAAACCCGTGTTAACGCGCTTACGAAGGAATGTCATACAAATTAATATTTTATATTAAAGTTTATAGAAAGTAAACTAATTTTAATAAATTGAGGAGTGTACCGCATTTCTTTTTACGGTATTATGATTTTTATTCGGTGATCTTAAAATTTTGGGCACGAGTGAACAAACATTGTATCTCCGATATTGACCAAAATTCACCTATAAATATAGGAAATCTTAACCAATACAGTACACGTGACACGTAACTAACCAATAAGAAATAACGAAACACAACATACCATTAACCTGCGTCTCTTTCCTTGTTATCATTTTTACATGTCAATCTTGATCTCTGGCGAAGCTTTAATAAAATGAAGTCTGGTAGATTGAGATCTGTTTCCTATTCGCACTTCATAAAAATTCTTGTTGAAAATACGTCTATACATTTTCATGCAAATAATAAACATAATTCTCGAAGCTATCTATATTAAAAAATTAAAACCAAACTTTAATGAAATGAATTATGAATACTGCACAGTTTTTTTTTAATGTGTACAATAGATAGTTTAAAATATCAAGGTTTGCACTAATATTTTTAATACATATTTCTTAAAAACTCTCGACACACCATACTTGGTTACCTCCCCTGAAGCGGTGTCAAGCGATCACGTAATCACTCAGCGTTCTTCACTTCACAAGTAAAAAAATGTAACTTGCAGATGAACACAGCAATTTTGTCTTTGAAAATGATGAACACTATAATTTTCTTGAAATAGACAACACCCTGATGATGACATTGTGCTATGTCGAAAGTACTCGGAATAAAATATGTATCAACACAGCTACTTTCTCTTTTCCTTTAATAATGACAGCAAAAATCTTCTCAGTGAATATGAAAGGATCCATTTGAAAATAAGTAGAAAAACTTGCGTAAATGATTCAATGAAATCATGCTGCCAAAATATACGATAGATAGATAGATAGATAGTTTGGTTTGTTTTACGGCAAATAAACCTCAATGGGTTATGTAATGCCGACAAAATTTTTATTGCTGGTAATAATATATTTTTTACAAAAATGTATTGCTGGTAATAGTTTTTTCTTCAAAAATTTATTGCGGGTAATCATTTTTTACTAAGTATTTCTGGTATTAAAACCTATTTTTACACTTTTATAGTGTTCTTACCCCATTTTAGGGGTTAAATATTTGCCCATAGCTGGAAACCTAACAGTTGCTACCACCCCGGGTCAGGAGGGATCTGGGAAGACCAGCAATTAAGAGGTGGTTCCACGCTCCACAAACCCTCCTGATCAGAGGCCTTGCTGCTGGACGTAGTTTATCGTCTTACCCAGGACTCTGGTGTAGTTTATCGTCATACCCAGGACGGAGAGATAGAATTAATACGAGTAAAAGGTTTAACACTTAGCTGACTGATGTTAACTTCAGCACCCTCGATTGTTTTACTAGCATGGTCACAAGTCATCACGAACGTACTGACTTTGTTCAAAGTGCAATTCACGCCATATTAAGCGCTCTCCCACAGAAACGGTAACTAAGGTCCGCTCAAAATGGTTGCAGTATAGATCACGGGTTTGTATTGAAAAACACAAATCAGCCTGAACAGGGGTCTACCGTAACGATTGGCGAGCCGCCCTAGCAAATGTGTGTATTCGGAAAAGTCTTTGTCATACATGGAACAGACTATCACCACCCTGTGTTTACGTTACATACTTTCTGTACATGATATTGAAAAGTTTTGCCCATGAATACAGAATACCTTAAAATTATATTTTTATGATATATACTAGCCGAGGTACCCGACGTTGCCCGGGTTTACATGGCTGCATTTGTATAACCGCAAATCCCTGTATACCCGCAACCGCCTGTCTAGAAATGTCTGCCTGCGTCCCCGCTTGCATGCATCATCCTTTGGTATACTAAGTTACTCTCCCCTCTCATCTATTTTACGGTATGTCCTTCGCAAGTGTTTGGTTGTTCTTAATAAAGGAATTCCATCAATGAAACCTTCTTGCGTATTCGTTTCTCAGGGTTAAATTGTCAGAACTTGATTCAAGTGCAAATTTGCCCATTTACTCTAAAGCTGGGGTTAATAAGAGGTTTCCGCTTTTAACGCCTCAATAATTCTTCTCAAACAATCTTCGAATCAAAGGTTGTTCGAATGCCTATTTAGGTTGGAATCATATGAAGAAGCTATTGCCTAAATGGCAAAAGCTGATTTTGAACCGAGCTTGTCGCAGATTTAGTCCACTTAACTGAAATAATCTAAACCAAACATTAACGCAAGATAATGTGTGTCATATGTAATTTACATGGACAATTTTGAAAGAATCTGTTGAAAAACCAAGGAGTTATAAACGAAAAACTAGCTTTTTAACATATTTTCGTGGTTGTTCGTTATAACTCTCGGAAACGAGCAGAACTGAAACCACATTATCTTATTTCTTGCATAATGGCAAATTTTTTTAGACATGTTTGAAGAAAATCGGATAAAAATTAGGAATTTATTTAGGTTTTTATTTTATGTAGGACGAAAACCCCGATTTTTGTGTGAAGCCAATGTTGCAAGAAAATTATCACGCACATTACATAAACCTCATAATGTGAGTTATGTTTTGCAATAAGTGCAACGAATATCAGCTCATCCAGTAAAAATGTTGCTCCCGTGTAACTTTACCTCGGTTTTTGTAAAACGTCTACCCACCTTCAGTTTTATCTATTTTTCTGCCAAACCCGGGAGGCCTGGAGATTGGTATTGACCTATCTTCGTATATTTCCAACATGTGCGTACAATTTCATCGAAATCGGTCGAGAAATGTGGACGTGCATAAATAGCATACATCAGACACAGAAACAGACATCTGTTTTAGATAGATAGATAGATAGATAGATAGATAGATAGATAGATAGATAGATAGATAAGAATAAGGCGTGATAGATAGATAGATAGATAGATAGATAGATAGATAGATAGATAGATAGATAGATAGATAGATAAGAATAAGAATAAGGCGTGATGGATGGATAGATAGATAGATAGATAGATAGATAGATAGATAGATAGATAGATAGATAGAAAGAATAAGAATAAGGCGTGATAGATAGATAGATAGATAGATAGATAGATAGATAGATAGATAGATAGATAGAAAAGAATAAGAATAAGGCGTGATAGATAGATAGATAGATAGATAGATAGATAGATAGAAAAGAATAAGAATAAGGCGTGATAGATAGATAGATAGATAGATAGATAGATAGATAGAAAAGAATAAGAATAAGGCGTGATAGATAGATAGACAGATAGATAGATAGAAAGGAATAAGAATAAGGCGTGATAGATAAATAGATAGATAGATAGATAGATAGATAGATAGATAGATAGATAAGAATAAGAATAAGGCGTGATAGATAGATAGATAGATAGATAGATAGATAGATAGATAGATAGATAAGAATAAGAATAAGGCGTGACAGATAGATATATAGATAGATAGATAAGAATAAGAATAAGGCGTGATAGATAGATAGATAGATAGATAGATAGATAGATAAGAATAAGAATAAGGCGTGATAGATAGATAGATAGATAGATAGATAGAAAAGAATACGAATAAGGCGTGATAGATAGATAGATAGATAGATAGATAGATAGATAGATAGATAGATAGATAGATAGATAGATAGAAAAGAATAAGAATAAGGCGTGATAGATAAACAGATAGATAGATAGATAGATAAGAATAAGAATAAGGCGTGATAGATAGATAGATAGATAGATAGATAGATAGATAGATAGATAAGAATAAGAATAAGGCGTGATAGATAGATAGATAGATAGATAGATAAGAATAAGAATAAGGCGTGATAGATAGATAGATAGATAGATAGATAGATAGATAGATGGATAAGAATAATAATAAGGCGTGATAGATAGATACATAGATAGATAGATAAGAATAAGAATAAGGCGTGATAGATAGATAGATAAGAATAAGAATAAGGCGTGATAGATAGATATATAGATAGATAGATAAGAATAAGAATAAGGCGTGATAGATAGATAGATAGATAGATAGATAGATAGATAAGAATAAGAATAAGGCGTGATAGATAGATAGATAGATAGATAGATAAGAATAAGAATAAGGCGTGATAGATAGATAGATAGATAGATAGATAGATAGATAGATAAGAATAAGAATAAGGCGTGATATATAGATAGATAGATAGAGAAGAATAAGAATAAGGCGCGATAGACAGATAGAGACGTGATAGATAGATAGATAGATAGATAGATAGATAGATAGATTGATAGATAGATAGATAGATAGATAGATAAGAATAAGAATAAGACGTGATAGATAAGAATAAGAATAAGACGAGATAGATAGATAGATAGATATCGCTTTTATGCGTTTGTATTTTATTATTGGAAATTATATTCATAACTATTTCTCATTGTGTACTTCGACGTGATGTAATCGTTAGCAAACTCATCTCGCAAGATGAAATACGACTGAGTAGTGAGTTTGTTCCTCTCTGGGTGCCCCATACCTACAACCCCGTACCACAACGAAGTAGTAAATCACGACAAATATTTGTGTGTGTGTTGCATCTGAAAGTATGTGCGTATCTTTCCTTCTCTCTCTCTCTCTCACACACACACACACACACACACACCTTTGAATCAGAATTTGCCAGAAACCAAGCAATACGGTTGACTGATTAATCACCATACGTAAATGTCATCGCTGCTCGGGCTTTAAACCTTTGCAGTCTATCTATTTCTATTTCGTTCCCGAGAAACATTTCAAACAATACAACAAAAAAGAAATTTCTCAAAAATCCGTCCGCCATTTCTTTGTTTTCGTTTCGTTTACTTTCTTTGTTTTCTTTTGCCAAATCATTCTGCTTTCTCCTCTCGTCAATCTTGACCTTCTCAAAGCTGTGCAGTCTACTGCATTTCATCTGAAGGGTGATTAAACTCACCGGACACTCGATAACCTTCCTGCCATATTTGATACCTTTCAGTTTGCCTAAAGATACAATCTATATTTGGATTCTGATTCAATCAAAATCCTTACAGATAGACAAATTGAAACCTTTTAATAAAAGCAACAAAGAATGTTTAATAATCCCACATCGAGTAAAGCCGAAGAGTATACAATCATGATGGTTTAGGCATTGACTGTAAAAAGATATTCATCAGATCCTCGTTGATCTTCCAAAGATTAGCATCTTGAATATTACCGTATTTTTAACGAGATCTAGATAGATAGATAATAAAGAGATCTAGATAGATAGATAGATAGATAGATAGATAGATAGATAGATAGATAGATAGTAAAGAGATCAAGATATATAGATAGTAAAGAGATCTAGATAGATAGATAGATAGATAGTAAAGAGATCTAGATAGATAGATAGATAGATAGATAGATAGTAAAGAGATCTAGATAGATAGATAGATAGATAGATAGATAGATAGTAAAGAGATCTAGATAGATAGATAGATAGATAGATAGATAGATAGATAGATAGATAGTAAAGAGATCTAGATAGATAGATAGATAGATAGATAGATAGATAGATAATAAAGAGATCTATATATATAGATAGTAACGAGATCTAGATAGATAGTAAAGAGATCTAGATAGATAGATAGATAGATAGATAGATAGATAATGAAGAGATCTAGATAGATAGATAGATAGATAGATAGATAGATAGATAGATAGATAGATAGATAGATAGATAATAAAGAGATTTAGATAGATAGATAGATAGATAGATAGATAGATAGATAGATAGATAGATAATAAAGAGCTCTAGATAGATAGATAGATAGATAGATAATAAAGAGATCTAGATAGATAGATAGATAGATAGATAGATAGATAGATAGATAGATAGATAGATAAAGAGATCTAGATAGATAATAAAGAGTTCTAGATAGATAGATAGATAGATAGATAGATAGATAGATAGATAATAGAGAGATCTAGATAGATAATAAAGAGATCTAGATAGATAGATAGATAGATAGATAGATAGATAGATAAGAATAGAAATACCCTCACTTTCGCGTAATGTTATACGTTTTATCACTACTACGACATAAGGCATATTCATGCATCATTCTTTATGTGTTGGCCAGTTCTTCGAGCTGTGAGATAACCCCTTCTAAGATCAAGATAAACGAGGTCCCTCATCACTGTTCTCCTCCAGGTGTTCTTTTTCTGTCCTTTTACAGTTGTGATCATCAAAATGAGACGCGTCACTAAAAATAAAAGAATAAAAAGCGATGTTTGACATTTTGGACTAGCAGCTCGTAGTCAACGGGTTCGGGCGGTCTACTTGTTTAAGTTGGTGAATGCTGCTATAATCCTTGCATTCAGTTCGTCTTTGATGTTATAAGGAGGTTTGTTTCTTGCTCAACTTCGCCCCATACAAAATAATTAAGGAGGCTGCAGTCTGGGGAGTTTTGTGGCCAGATGTAAGGAGTGATGTGGTCGCAGAAATTTTCTGACAGCCATGACTGGGATTTCCTGCTTGCGTAGCATGGAAAATGAAATGAAGAAAAATATACTATCACTAGCAGCATGACCCGGTGTTGCCCGTGCTTGATTCAAAAATCGTACGACTCATACAGCAATCGCTATCACTTGACTTTTATTTTTGCCCTTCCTTGCCTTTAAAGGAGTGCCCTTTGCCGTGTTAATGTTGCCACATGCCTTACTTCTTGCCTATCTCACACTGCGAATTTTTTCTAAGCTCTATACTAAACATTAAATCTGTTACGAAAAAAGAACTAAACAAAATGAACACAAAACGATCAGCTTTAAAAAAAGGACTCGTAACTGAAAAATGAAAAAAGAATGTTAACAACAAATACTTTTTCACACCCAACACAGTTCTGCGGATTCAGAATCAACGTTGAGTTTAAGCAAGCGAATGAGCCAATTGGAGTAAAGTGCCATGCAGATATAAATTTTTCCCACTTGTGACGAATGCAGCTATCGATTTTTTGCATGCTAGCATGCTAGTTAACATTCGTGTCAGTCAGCTGTTGGCTCTCACGCTGACCAATAGGATCTTCCTGCCTATTCGTGTCAGCCAGTTATAGGGTCTCACTCTGGCCAGTAGAAAATGGCCGCAAACTACATGAAAACTACAGTAGAGGCATGAAAAAAATCGATTATTTCCATTATCGATGGGAGTTGGGAAATGCAAAGTCGGTCTTGACCTTTCGACTAACTTGGAGCATGGGCATGTAAATATTGATGCAAATCCGTCGGAAATTGCGGCCGTGCATTCGTTACACACATACACACAGCCTGCCTTTTATAGATAGAGATGGATTGAATAATGGGTTCAGTTTGAAATTACAAGAAGGCTAATGAATAAGAATAGGGACACACGGACGAATTCCGTCCGAAACGTTGTGTGCATGTTTGTCAGAATATCAAAACATCATCATGATCATTCATCATCTCAAAAATTCCGATAAAAATTATTCCAGCCTTGTTTCAGACAAGACTGAGTTCTGTATATGTCGACTAAAATTCAGTCAATAACATAAATCCGAGGTGGTCGGACACAAATCGTAGTTTAAGCGAGCCGGCAAATAATTTTGTTTGTATAATTCATCCCAATCCTTTTGTCTGCATTTTCATAGCGCAATGATCCTCTGTCGTTCTACTATGGGACTTAATCAGAGACGGGCGACTGCAAGGATTTTATCTCTAACCCAACTCCTCATGCAAATATGGTGTTTAACTGGGAGGAAATATGCTGCCAATCTCGTCTTTCACTTCAATCTTTCATCGGTAAAAGGGCGTAAAGTTAATCGGTTCGTCGAAACGAATAACCACTCGTCATTACTAACCGTTCACTGCAGGGAAAAGGAATTAAGATTCCTACTTCAAACAGGCATAATTCTTAAATAGAAGATGTGCAGGGTTTTTATACATTGGCTCGACCATCGATCCCCATCGCCGCTCGAAGCAGGGGATCAAGAGAACGCCGGCAATAGCATGAAGCATTACAACAACAAAAATCGGAAACATTTAGAAGAGTCGGAATATACACATCAGCCTAAAGTTGAAATTACTACGAGCCGCTGCTTTCGCCATCGTCATCTATGGATGGGAGACATGAGCTTTGACCAAGAGGGAAAAGACATCGGATACAGAGCTTTCGAGATGTGGACATATCGTCTTAGAGTGCCATGGATAGCGAGAGACACTAATTACTTAATGTTAGATACCATCAGAACAACGTATGTATTGATCGAGCATCTTTCTTGCTGATAAACTAGTCTAAGTGTCTTTTTACATGCTTCTAGAAAATTGAAGTTCTTGTTCTAATTTAATGGGGAGCGAAATAATTGATGACCCCAAAGTGAAAGTGAAAGTAAACGTGACTATCGCAGATATAGTTTTACCACTTTAAGCTGACGGCACAATGGAAGCTCTGTTACACTGGACGTATTATAGTGACGAGGCGGTTTCAATTTAGGATATCCTGCTTTAAGCGGCGCCAATAACGACCACCGATGTCTTCGTTTGATGAAGGGGTGGACTGAAATGACGGTGGCTGAGGCCGTAAGGGCAGCATCAAAGAGAAAGATTTTTTTTTTTAAGCGTATCACCCCAAGCAAGGCTGAAGGCCACTATCACGCAAGGGGTTATAGAAGGGTTGGAGGAAGAGCAGATAGGAGTGGTAAAGGAGAGGATGTGGAGAAAGAGAAAGACTGTGGGTCGATCAAGGCAAGGGGGTTACAGAAGATTTGGAGTGAGAGCAGATAGGAATGAAAGGTGAAAGGATGTGGAGAAGGGAAGTGGATAGATCAAGGCAACTGGAGATGTCGATTGACGCTTCACTTAAACCGTTGGAGATTGTATTTGTCAGGGAAACAGTAATAGGGAAGGGAGTTCCACAGGCGAGATGTGCGAGACATGAAGCTATTGGAGTAGAAGAGACGTCTACATCTAACAGTTTCAACGGTGAAGGGGTGGGAACGGGATGCCAGCCTCGTAGGACGTTTAAATTCATGAGGCCTAGGGACAAGCGAAAGCAGCTCCTCGGAGCAATTACCGTGAAAGTATTTGTAAAAAAGACAGAGCGAGGCAACATCGCGTCTGTGAGAGAGCGACTGCAGACGAGATGACAGATCAGGGCCAATCACATTGGATATCCGTCTCTGGATCTTATCAAGAACCCTGAGGCAAACAGCAGGGTCCCCAGACCATATATGGCAGCAATACTCCATGCAAGGGCAAATGGTCGTTTTATAGACTTGGAGGATCGATTCCGGGGAGAAAAATTTCCTGGCTCGGCATAGGGAACCAACTTTCCTTGCGGTAGATGATGCAACTGACTCGATGTATTTGTTCCATCTCAGATCAGCGGACAGCGTGAGACCGAGCAGCCGCAGAGAGGAGCTCTCGAGAAGTGGTCTTCAGACATTCTAATGGGATGCAGGGATGGATCCTTGTGGTGGTTAATAGAGAGCAGTTTTGTTTTAGAGGCGTTAAAGTTAATCATCCATTTCTCGCCCCAGTTCACAACCGATTGGAGGTCATTTTCAATTTGAGCTGCCAGGTTAACTTTGTCAGCATCACTAGATTTGTGTTTGAGGCAGGAGTAAATTGTGGTGTCGTCAGCGTAGATGCCGACTTGGGAGTCTATGGCGTCAGGAAGGTCGTTTATAAATATGAGGAACAGAGTAGAGCCTAGGATGGAGGAGAGTGGTGATCACATCGATAGGTGTGCTAAATCAATGTATTAATTCAAACAAAAGAATAAGCGAACCGATTTTGATATAGACGTTAGAATTTACAGATTTTGCTTCTCCACTTTTCGATCTTTGAATTAGAAAGTAAAGCAGCAGTCATTTTCCACATTTTATTCCATACCTAAATCCAAGTTATCGATTGACGCACCATCAGCGTGGAAAGTGGATTTATATGATTGACTTATTTTTACGGCCTTAGTGGGTTATATGAAACTGAAACATATTTTGGTTTGCATGAATAATCATTATTTTGTGAGTCAATATTGCATTAACAATGTTTAGAAAATAACAATGTTTTTTTTTCCAGATGGGAGTCCTACTTTTAACTTATAGTTGGGAGGAAATGATGCATTCCTACTAGTCTCAAGCGGAAAGCGCAATCGACGAGCCAGGTTCAAATTCTGGCCCGGTCTGTTTGCGTGTACTTTCGCGCATACACCCATATAGAAGGCATGAATTCATCTATCCCCACACAAGCTATGGATTAATTAGCAGTGCAGACTGGATTCTCTGGTACTGAGTGTCAATCGATCTAAGAGTAGGCAATCTCAGAATTCCACACCAAGGAGAAGCCACTGGAAAGCATTGCACTGTATTTTCAAAGAATTTGCAATTCACGGATAATACAGAAATATTAAGACATCAATAGTCATGTCGCCTGTGTTCAGAACATAGCATTTTAAAATGTTGACACAGGACAGCCGAAGTGATATTAAAGAAGATTTTGCATTTATTGTCACATCAGAATATCGGAGAAGCCAGGTGCATCGGAGGTGGGGACTTTGAAGGTAATCTCGAAGTCATCAGGTTCGTGTTTGTACATCCCAGGATGCTCTCGTCATGAAAATAGATGTGGTCTATATAGCTGCCTTCCTCCATTTATTTATGTATTTCTTTAATTTTTTTTCTTTATTTATTTCTTTCCCTCTTTAATTATTTCTTTCTTTAATTCTTTTCTTTAATTCTTTCTCTCTTTAATTCTTTCTCTCTCTATTTTTCTCTCTCATTATTTCTTTAATTCACTCTCTCTTTAATTTTTTCCTTAAATCTTTCTTTCTTTAATTCTTTCTTCCTTTAATTCTTTCCTTTAAATCTTTCTCTCTTTAATTCTCATCTTTAATTCTCTCTTTAATTCCTTCGTCTCTTTACTTCTCTCTTTAATTATTTCTCTATTAATTTTTTCTTTAATTCTTTCTCTCTTTAATTTTCTCTTTAATTCCCCCTTTAAATCTTTGTCTCTTTACTTCTCTCTTTAATTCTTTCTTTAATTATTTCTCTTTAATTCTTTCTCTCTTTAATTCTTTCTCTCTCTATTTTTCTCTCTCTTTATTTCTTTAATTCTCCCTCTCTTTAATTCTCTCTTTAGTTCTTTCTCTCTTTAATTATTTCTCTCTTTAATTCTCTCTTTAATTATTTCTCTTTAATTCTTTCTCTCTCTATTTTTCTCTCTCTTTATTTCTTTAATTCTCCCTCTCTTTAATTATTTCCTTAATTCTTTCTTTGTTTAATTTTTTCTGTCTTTAATTCTTTATTTATTTATTTCATTTTTTTCCATTTCTTTCTTTCTTTCTTTCTTTAATACAAACCCTTGTTCTTCCCTTCTTGCTATTTCCCTTTATCTTTCTTATTTCCTCTATTTTGTCTTTTAAATTCCTCCCCCTTTTCACACTTTCTTTCGCGCTAATCTTTCTGTTCTAGCCTTCCTGTCAAAACTCGTCTTAATCCCTTAAACGGTAATCGGTGTCAATGTGAATGCAATCCGTCATTCTACGAACCTGACTTTGCCGCCGACATCTTGCTTTTCACTTCGTTTCAAACACCCAACTATAGGCCAATATACAGCTATCTCTGGCACCTTCTATATATTGATATGCTTTAACTCGGGCTAGAACACCGGTTACTGGCACCGATGTCAACTACACAACTCTTATAATCATCGAATCGTCTCATTGGTTTATCATATTTATTCATGCAACCTGCGAGAAATTCTATCTAGACTTGAATACAGAGCACTGTCTCCAAATGCTAACCACGCAGTTAATGACCTGGACAATTCCTACTTAGTGAAAACCTAACGGAATAGGCCTTGAACTATGGCATCTGACTCCTGTGGTAAATTTTCAACTATCATAGCCACCAGGCACGTATCTCATCAGCTTAATTCATTGATCCCCATTATAGTTGTGACTGTAGAAATGGTCAGTTAACTTACGATAATGAATTAAAAACATAACATAGGGAAGGTCATGTAGGATGGGATAAATAGCCTCTAACTATATTGACCGTGCCATTTCATCCGTTGTCATTCTTGGCCGTGCATCATGCACAGAAACCATTGCAAGTCCTCAGTGAATCTGACATTTCTGCATCACGCAATACAGGATACTGAAACTCTGTGAGTGAAAGGCGGATTTTCAGGCAGCCAATTCCGCTGATCAGCTAAAAAGTTTCCTATCGATTGATACCATTCAGTAACCCCAGGGAACATTGATTTCTATCTCCAAATAGATGGCGAAAGTTGCTTGGCCGGCTTTGCCTCACCCTGAACGAGTCAAACTAAACTTCCCGTCCTGGGTATGACGATAAACTACATCCGCGTCCTGGGTAAGAGGATAAAATACGTCCAACAGCAAGGCCTCTGATGAGGTTTTGAAGAGCGTGGAACGACCTCTTAATTGCTGGTGTTCACAGATCCACCCTGACCTGGGGGCGTGTGTAAACCGCTCTCTCGAGAGGTATACACATTCTGTTACTTGCCTGTCACAGGGATCCGTCCCTGTGCTGGTAGTGTCACAACTATGACGAGCTTGGACCGGCTCTGACCAGCTTGGACCAGCTAAGACCAGTTATGACTAACTTAGACCAGCTCCAAACAGCTTGGACAAGCTATGACCAGCTAAGACCAGCGATCCGAGTGGAAACAGTCGGGTCCCCACGTTAAAAACTGAACTTGTGTCGCACCCTGACTCAGTGGCGATCAAGTAAATCAACCACTCTAACCCGGTGTGGTAGCACCTGTTAAGGTCTCAGCTATGGGCAAATATTTAACCTCAAACTGGGGTCAAAACACTATGAATGTGTCAAAATAGGTTTTAATACTAGAAATACCTTGTAAAAAAAATTGTTACCAGCAAGACATTTTTGAAAAAAAAATATTACCAGCAATACATTTAAAAACAATATTACCAACTATACATTTTGAAAAACAAATATTACCAGCGAAGGAAAATTTTTACCAGAAATAGATTTTTGAAGAAAAGAAAGATTTTCTGAAAGAAATGATATTACGAGAAATAGATTTCTGGAAAAAATATTACCAACAATGAAAATTTTGTCGGCATTAAATAACCCAATTGAGGTTGATATGCCGTAAAACAGACCAATCCGAACCAAACAAAGTAAAATTCTATGAGGCTTGAGTAAAATTCCGACTGATACAGGGTATCTAAAACAAACAGAAATTATCGTGACATTAAAAACTTGAAAATTGAAAGAAACAAAATCTCCACTTCGATTTTTTCGAAAAAAAAAACGTTCCTGTTAAAAACGTTTAAAGGAACATTTCCCTATTAAAATGTATGTATCCGGTGATCGAACCCTCTCCCAAACACCACCACCACTACAAAAGTGAAAAAAATTTCGAATGCTGATTCTCAA
Organism: Acanthosepion esculentum; assembly: GCA_964036315.1. Lineage (NCBI taxonomy): Eukaryota > Metazoa > Mollusca > Cephalopoda > Sepiida > Sepiidae > Acanthosepion > Acanthosepion esculentum. The sequence continues at coordinate 40,000,081 of OZ038512.1, forward strand.
AGCAGGTAAAGTTCTTCTTACTTCGGAGATTGGTATAATGCAATTCCATCATTCCTTTCAATCAGATGTATGTCGAAAAGAACGAAGCTTAGTAAATATAACACGCTCACTCACGCACTGACATATATTGTTGAGTTTGAAGAAGAGTTTGTTTACAAACACAACATTTAGAATTCTGTACATTCTGTATTCGCCCACAGACGCGCCATTCGTTCCACGATGTTTTGTCATCTTTGAGGCAGCTTCACGATTCCTATCCTCGTAGAAATTTGCATCTTTCGTGGGGATAAACTAGCCTCAGTGTCTTTTTAAATGTTTCCAGAAAATTAAAGGTTTTCTTCTAATTAAGCGAATTTCATAGGGAGCGAAATAATTGATGACGCCAAAGTGAAAGTGAAAAGTCAGGTGTGTATCATAGATATAGCTTTACCAATTCCTGGCGGTTTTGCAAAGAGAAGTAAGTTCTGGCATTTTCCGATTATAAGACGACACTCTTTCCGTTTGTCACATTCCAAATTATATTCATCGATTACTGCTTTGAATTTATCCTATTGGGAATAGTATAGGTCGGGAGGATTCCGAAAAGCACAATGTGATTTCCAGTCTCACCAGCTTCACAACACCTTTTTCTTCGGTTAAAGGGCAGGGGTAGCTCATTTTGTTGTCTCCGGTTCTTTTTTTCCACATTGATGTAATCATTGTTTTTGTTTTGTATGTGATGTTTCTTTTTAATCATGAGTTCAGTTTTGCTGTATTTGATCACAAAATCGTAGATAGAAATGGAGTCCTTTTTCCGGTAAATCCTGAGACGCGCAAATATGGTAGAGGTTTGGGGATCCAATTGCTTTAAAATGCTTTATAACATATCAGATATGTGGAGTATCTAGTCCCGTGCACTGCCGAAATTGACACTATCTCTATAAACAGTACATGCCTTTTTTTCTTTTTCTTTTTCTTTCTTTTTCTTTTTTTTTTCTTCTCTTTTTTTTTTTGTGCTATTTGTAGTTTTATATTTAAATTCCGGACATAAAAGGGCAAAAAATGACGGAAATGCATCTCATTTGTCTCCTCTTTAACATTTTAAATTTAAACATTTTATCTACACACAAATCATATAGAAATACACGCTGCAATGTCAACTTTCTGAATATGTATACATGACATAAATTTCGGTCAGATTTGAAAGGAAATGCCTACGTCAAACGCCACCCCTAAATTATGCATATATCTGCAAATACGGGTACTCACTAAAAATAACCTTCATAATAACATACATATATTAAAATATGATATTTTAGTATTATTGTGCTTATTTGTGATATATTTATCTATATGTACGCGAATTGCACTAAATTTTCATGACCTTTCAGAGGGTGTATTTACAACACAAGCTACATTAAATTCATGCATTGGCTACACATGTACCACACTCTCTTGTAGATTGACTTGTCATTTGTCAAAATCTAATACAATTTGTACACATTCTGACAACATATCACTATAGGAAATATACAACCTGGTCGATATATTTACCTTTGGATCACTTCATATTGACGAATTCTCGAATCAACTTCCCTTTATCATATGCACGTATCACATTTTATTTTAGTTTAAACCTTAAACAAGTACAAACCTTGCCACAAATAGAAATAGTTCCATATGCGCGCACACACAGTACATTCTAATTGATTGCTGGGCTGATTTATTTTTTACGACTTATCAACCCCTTCTGTTTTATCTAAAGTTGAAACCTTTTTGGGAGTGTAAGAATAATTCATTTCATGCGAGGGCATATTGCATTAACCATTGTTTAGGAGATAACTACGATTTTTCCAGATAGAAACCTCACTATTTTACCCATAACTGGGGAGAGAAGAGATAGATTTATACCTTTACCCAGGGTATTTGCACGTAAGTGAATGCAACGAACTCGGCTGGAATTCGAACTCGGAGAACAGAGTTCTCATTCCAAGCCGATATCTCTTCGACAATCTATTCCTACGAAAATAAATATTGCGATAATATTGAATGAATTTTATCAGCTAGTATAACAAAAAATATGAAATTCCATCTCTTTTTCTAGTGATATCTAAACTCGTTCATACGAATATTTTTTTTTAATTTTTAAATATAAATACTGTATATTTTTTATTCTTCCTTATTCTTATAACATTACAGCCGATATAGTTTTCGGCTTTCTGGGAGCTCCAGACATGAATGTTTTCTTTCCTTTTATTCTCTGGTTTATTCTTTTTATTTTATGGTTTTCAAAAAATATTTTGGTCCATACGTTCCTTAATCTACTACAAATTTATTTTACATCCTTTGGAAAGCAATTTGAGTATTTTAGAATCTCACAACACTTCTTACTAGACAGGTAAATCTAAAGTCTTAGTGAACAGTTATGTTTTGGTTTTACTAGTAACTCCTAAAATCTATCAACAGCTACTGATTATTTGCTGAATGGATTTATTTTTATCCTTTCTGAATTCAACAATCTTCTTTAATCTGGTTTAATTTTATATTTTGTAAGATTCAGGGACACAAATACGTGGTTCCCAATTTATTTATTTGTTATTAACCCATCTGCAATTCGGTGAAAGTGGACAAACAGACAGGAGGTGAAAGATATAATCAAGGGCATTGACGATGTGCAGAAACAAGAATAATGAAAACAATGAATTCGAAAAAATCGTTTAAGAAAGTGAAAGAAGTACATTGTACACAAACACAGTAGCGATCAGCTAGTATAACTAAAAATATGAAATTCCATCTCTTTTTCTAGTGATATCTAAACTCGTCGAATTGACTCGCGAAAACGGATGTATTCAACTCGTCCAGTCATCGCTGTGGAAAGAACATTTTCGCATGTTCACGCAATAAGGGGACAGTTGGATTTATAATGGATGCCTGCTAGTGGATATATGCTGACTTTCAGCAAAAGATTTCTCGAAACTTATATCACCTCATGCACTGAATTTACTAGTTTATATACCTTTATCAAATTAGCTCGTTAACCACTACTCCACAACGAGACGCCATTTTTCTGATATTTATGAAGCATAACTAAACCATATACAAGGACGCATGTGTGAAGCATTGAGTGCAAACCAAATTCACTCTGGTTTGAAACGCTAAACAAGACGAGTTTTCTTTCCACTTCAATAACCTTATGGAACAGAAGTCCGACACTGTTTCGACTAAACGTCAAAATGACTCTTAGCCGCTATCTTAAGCTGTGTTCAGGTGAAGAAGACGTACATTCATTTCAAACTTTACAAGAATTGCCTGATGGATTTTGGAATCACGTTTTTATGGATTCGGTTTATTTCTGGATTACACGTCTCCATGGATTAAATGTTATAAGGTCTTGCGTTTATTCAGCGCTAATTTTTCTTTCGGTTTGGTGTTTCGTTTGGAATTAATTTAAGGTACGGCTTTTGTTAGACTAGTAAAACATGGAGAAATGGCGCCGATCACAAATAAATGCAAGTCGGCCACACTCAAATCGGATCAAACAGAATATTATATCGATATATTTTGATGTAATTGTTTATGTATAGATAAAAACGAGAGAAAGTGAGAATACGCCTAGAGACAGAGAGACGTGAACCGACGGAAATAGATATGAACAAGTGATACAAATAATATTCCATTTAATATTCCATTTAATAAGATTCCATTTATTATTCCATTTAATAAGATTCCATTTTATATTATATCGATATATTTTGATGTAATTGTTTATGTACAGATAAAAAACGAGAGAAAGTGAGAATACGCCTAGAGACAGAGAGCCGTGAACTGACGGAAGTAGATATGAACAAGTGATACAAATAATATTCCATTTAATATTCCATTTAATATTTCATTTAATAAGATTCCATTTAATATTCCATTTAATAAGATTCCATTTAATAAGATTCCATTTTATATTATTTCGATATATTTTGATGTAATTGTTTATGTATAGATAAAAAACGAGAGAAAGTGAGAATACGCCTAGAGACAGAGAGCCGTGAACTGACGGAAGTAGATATGAACAAGGGATACAAATAATATTCCATTTAATAAGATTCCATTTAATAAGATTCCATTTTATATTATATCCATATATTTTGATGTAATTGTTTATGTATAGATAAAAACGAGAGAAAGTGAGAATACGCCTAGAGACAGAGAGCCGTGAACTGACGGAAGTAGATATGAACAAGGGATACAAATAATATTCCATTTAATAAGATTCCATTTAATAAGATTCCATTTAATAAGATTCCATTTAATAAGATTCCATTTTATATTATATCGATATATTTTGATGTAATTGTTTATGTATAGATAAAAACGAGAGAAAGTGAGAATACGCCTAGAGACAGAGAGACGTGAACTGACGGAAGTAGATATGAACAAGGGATACAAATAATATTCCATTTAATAAGATTCCATTTAATAAGATTCCATTTTATATTATATCCATATATTTTGATGTAATTGTTTATGTATAGATAAAAACGAGAGAAAGTGAGAATACGACTAGAGACAGAGAGACGTGAACGGACGGAAGTAGATATGAACAAGGGATACAAATAATAAAAATGAAGCAAAGAAACTATTGTACAGAGAAAAAGAAAGGAGAAATGTAAAAGAAAAGGGAACAGAGAATAATTTCGAAAGAAGAGAAGAGAAAAAATAAGAAAAAACGAAACGAAAGAAAACAAAATGAAAGTAAAGAGAAACAAAGTAAAGGAAAGGAAAAAAGAAAGCTGGGGAAAAAGGTAAGAAAGGAAAAGTCAAAGAGAAGGGAAACTAAAAAAAGAAGAAGAAGAAACAGCAAAAGAAGGAAGTAAGGAAAATAAAAAAACAAAGACAGATGTAAAACGAAAAGAGAGAAAAATAAAATTCGATGCAAAGAAATATGAAGCATAAAGGAAACAACGAAAGAAAAAAAAACAAACGAAAAAAGAAAGGGAAATGTAAAAGGAAAAGAAAGAAAGAAGCAAAGAAAAAGAAGGAAATAAAACACAAAGGAAAAGCTAAAAACCATCAAACAACAAAGAAAAAAATGAAAGAAACAAGGAAAGAATGAAAGAAAGAAAGAACAAAAAAGTAAACAAGAATGGACGAACGAAAGAAAGATAGAAAAAAGAAAGAAAAAAAGGAAGAAAATCTTAACGGTTTGCTTGATAAATAACCAAACCTCTCATGATATTTTAAGTGTGTCATGACGTTGATGTTTCCATTTGTCTTCCTTTTTTTGTTTTATTTTTCGTTGCCAGATTATTACTAATGTTAATAACGTCAGTATGAGTCTTGACATCTCCAATCTGACAGTCGTCTAGGAGATATCTCAAGCATGTGACTGATCAAAACATATTTTTGGTCGTCTTCGGTTCCAGCAAAGATAACCAATTTACACGGACAATATACTACAGAAGTAGGGAATTCATGTGGCTTTCTCTTCACCTTTGATTAAATGTCCACTACAAAGTTATTCCAAGGAGAAGACCTCCTCATGCCATATATATATATATATATATATATATATATATATATATATATATATATATATATATATATATATATATATATATATATATATATATATATATATATATAGTAAAGGTAATAAATCAATTGGTATATAATCCAAGTGGATCCTACTAAGATAAAATATTAAAACTGATCCACAAAAAGAGGTCAATGTATTTATTATGCAGAGCAAATAAATAGTAGCAAACCATAAAATCCAAAATTACCTCATTTGGGGAATAGACAAATTTCAACCGATTTAATGAGGTAATTTGCGATTTTATAGTCTACTATATATATATATATTAAATGTATCTGTAAATACAATATTAATAAAAGAAATGAAATAGAAATTTTTTATACATACATACATCACTTTCTCTCGTTTTTATCTATACATAAACAATTACATCAAAATATATCGATATAATATAAAATGGAATCTTATTAAATGGAATATTAAATGGAATATTATTAAATGGAATATTAAATGGAATATTATTTGTATCACTTGTTCATATCTACTTCCGTCAGTTCACGGCTCTCTGTCTCTAGGCGTATTCTCACTTTCTCTCGTTTTTATCTATACATAAACAAGGGTATAAGATTAAAGAGAAGTGGTTTTATAAAATTGAACACGAATATTAATCTTATGACATTAAATATATATATATATATATATATATATATATATATATATGTGTGTGTGTGTGTGTTTAAAATATTATATAGAATCCCGAGAAGGTTTTTAAGAAATTTGACAAATATGTACAGACACACACACACACATATATATATATATATATTTATATATATATATATATATATATATATATATATATATATTTATATATATATATGTGTGTGTGTGTGTGTGTGTCTGTACATATATATATATATATATATATATATATATATATACATACACACACAGACACACATACATACATATATATATATACACACAGACACATATATGTGTGTGTATCTATCTATATATATATCTGTGTGTGTGTGTGTGTGTGTGTGTGTGTGTGTGTGTCTGTATATAAATATGTGTGCATGTGTGGGTGTATCTGTGTGTGTATATATATATATATATATATATATATATATATATATATATATATATATATATATATATATATATATAGTAAAGGTAATATGGGGAATAGACAAATTTCAACGGACGAAAACTTCATCAGTCTGAATACTGTATACAGACATCGTGTCGGAATTAGAAATTTAACTGTGGCAGCATTCGAAAGATTGATACAGAATTTATCCATTTCAATGTTTCTTTCATCAAAAGAGGTTTGGATGCAGCTGGGTTCCCTTCCCAAATCGAACCCGTAGGCCTCGATCGTGGTGTTGGAAAGCGGCCGGATGGCATTGCCATCTTCCCTTTTAAATTGGGTAAGTCGTTGATTTGGGATGCGACCTGTGCGGATACATTTTCGGTCGGTAATTTGATCAGGTCCGCGGTTGAGCCGGTGTCCGTCGCCCGAGTCGCATAGATGAAAAAAATAGTTAAATATTCTTCTCTTGCTGATAGATTTCTTTTTACTCCTGTGGCAGTGGAGACTTGAGGGGTTATCTTCGTTCGATGCCGTTCCTTCGGAGGATTGGCGCGATTGCCTCTCGATTAAGGAACTCACGAAACGGAGTGGCTCTTGCAGCGTGTCTCACTGGCGATGGTTCGAGGTAATGCTTTCTCCATCATTGCGGCTGGCAGAGGGTAGAAAAATTGTTTGTAGTTACGTTGTTCTGGAATTGTCATCAATGGTCGACTGAACTTGCTTTGTTTCAATGACTTTTGTTTTGTTATTATTAGTTACTTTGTTCAATAAATGACGTATTACGACAGATGTTTCAGTCAAACGAAAGGCACGAACAAGTGGTTAGGGGAGGGTGAAAGGTATAACCTTAAAGAGTAGTAGTTTTATAAAATTGAACACGGATATTAATCTTATGACATTAAATATAAAATATATATATATATATATATATATATATATGTGAGTGTGTGTATATATATGTGTGTATATATATATGTGTGTATATATATATATATATGTGTGTATATATATATATGTGTGTATATATATATGTGTGTATATATATATGTGTGTATATATATGTGTATATGTGTATATGTGTATGTGTGTGTGTGTGTGTGTTTAAATTATTATATAGAATCCCGAGAAAGTTTTTAAGAAATTTGACAAATAGAAAACGTTTCATTGAATATAGATTTGAATACGCGTTTCGACTTTCAAGGCTTCATCAGATCCAAAAACGAAAGAAAGTAATCTGTGTTCTCCTTTTTTTCCCTAGGTTGTAATCTTTTATTTTCAAACCATTCTCAAGGAGTGGATGAGAATTTGCCTTGAATTCGTTTCAGAAAAGGCTATATGAATTTCCTGCTTTCGAGCCTTTCCGAAAATGAGATGAGGATTTACCTTTAATTCAATACAAAAAAGAAAATATATTAACAACTTTCGACACGTATAAATAATTATAAAGAAAAGATACAGAATAAATATTAACGTTTTTGTTTTTTGTTTTTTAGTCTCTCATCTTCTTTCTTCTTTAATCACGAGAAATGTCAGTGTTGTGGTAAGATCCACCTAATTTGCATAGTGGAGTACCGACTATATAAATATGGTTGGTACCGGGAAGACAGGGGACGCGAATCAAGAGATTCAACTAGAGACTCTGCCCGACTGCGACTTAGTCAACACATTCTCCAGGAACGGTCTTCCCAGGAATATACAAAAGACTATATGTAAATATTGTGTACACTTTCTTGTTTCAATACATTTTGTTCTAAGTACATTTTGTGTTGCATTATTATTCCATGCATTAGTCAAGTTTCAACAGTCAGCTTAGGGGAAAAGTGCTATGATTCAATTCAAGTAATCAAATCTCTTTTCAGTGAAACTATTCCCATTTGTCAAATTTCTTATATATATTTAAGAAATTAATACATATATATATATATATGTCATCCACAAACAGACTGTTTCGCTGTATCACAGCTTTTCAGTGTGGCTAGACGTTCGACTGCTTCAAGCCGGGATCTAAACTTGACCGGTTTGGCATCAGTCAGAGATCCTACCCCTAGGCTATCGTTGCGCGGCGGAGAGAAAGGGAAATTTTAAAGTTTTCTATACGAAATCGCCAGTAGCCAGGAGTGCTCAATTCATAATTGAAGAGCAATGCGTTAATAGCAGTAGGAACCACTGTTTTTTTTAAATTAGCCTTTTCTCCAGAGAGCTCAACCGGATTTCCTGAGAGCATATATATATATATATATATATATATATATATATATATATATATATATAGGCAACCACAGACAGACAGTTTCGTTCTATTACAGCTCTTCAGTATGGCTAGACGTCCAATTGCTTCAAGCGGGGATCGAAAGCCGACCGATTTGGCATCAGTTATATATATGATAAAAATATTGTTTTAAGAGCTTTTGTATTCATGGGTAAAAAGGTTCAATAGCAAAGGATAGAGTGTATGTAAATCTAAAATAGAAGCGTCAATAGTCCGTTTGATGCTTGAACGAAATCTTCAGGTCATCATATATGTGCATGCTACGAAATGGTAGAAATAGGTAACGTTTATGCATTTAACATGTTTCGCTTTTATTAAAACTACATCAGAAAAATCAGGTATTTTTATTTTTTGTGTTGGTTGCTTTTCATTGGTTAAATAGACCTCACGTGTATTTGTCATGTTCGGCAGCGTTCGTTTGTATCATTCATGTATATGTATTATAATTCTATACCGGAATTAGTTGATAATGTGTGTGCGTACGTGTGATTCTAATGAATATTTTTTTTATTTCTGTCTGGTAAAATTCCAGCATGTTGATTGGGGAAGTGTTACGTGGTAGTGAAAAAAATTAGGTTACACCGGTTATGGTTGTAGGCAAACTAATTTTAGATGCTTTAAATATGTATTTTATAAAAGTTACTGATATAATTGAGTGCGTTTGGCGCGTGTTTATTGATTGGAATATACGAGGGGGCGCTGATAGATTCATAGACTGACTATGAAGCATTGACGCTAGAGCTGTGAAATATTGCATGCGTTAATTTCAGCTCTTTTTAATAACTACATTGTTTCTTTCCAGGCAAACTGACGTCTGACTATCTATGTATATTTCTAAGATGAGGTATTATGTACACTATTTACATTATTCGGACTATTGTCTTCATCTTTTTCGCCATGTTTATCACAACGATTCGACCGTTGTACGCTTCAGCCTTCTTCAGGTGGTTGGAATGTCGAACTTAACTCTTTATTTCGCTCACTGGGGTAGATTGTTCTAGTTCCACGTGCCATGTCTAATGGATGTCAGTTATCTCCTGTTAATTTCCTTCTCAAAGTTCTACACTGCCTTAACCGGGTATTGAACTCACACGCTTTGGGTCCTGTCACTAACGCCTTTATCTACTGTGCCATGTGTCCTTGCTGAAGACTGAACGGTTGCTGAAGACATTAGGTTTTGTTGTGGTAGGATCCACCTAATTTGCATAGTGGAGTACCAACTGTATAAATATGGTTGGTACCGGGAAGACAGGGGACGCGAATCAAGAGATTCAACTAGAGACTCTGCCCGACTGCGACTTAGTCAACACATTCTCCAGGAACGTCTTCCCAGAAATATACAGAAATACTATATGTAAATATTGTGTACACTTTCTTGTTATAATACATTCTTGTTCTAAGTACATTTTGTGTTGCATTATTATTCCATGCATTAGTCAAGTTTCAACAGGTTTATAATAAGCAGGAATTTATACACAGATGTGCACAAGGACATTAGATTGTTAGTTGAAATTAATGCATGTAAGATTTCATTTCTCTAGCATCATTCCTAGTCGGCCTATGAACATTTTAGCCTACCCTCGTATTTAATAGTACTCCTAAGTTATTTGTATTTGTAAATATTTAATTCGAAATTATGGCCTGTTTTATTCTTGTGTGCTACAAGCGAATTCCAATGATTGTCCAAACGTAAGTTTCTCGTATGTTCATAGAAGCGGGTCTTCAAATTTCTAGAAGTTTCGCCTATATATTTCATCTGACATTTCTCGCATTTTTATACTCCACATTCCGACTTTGATTGTCTAGGAAGTTTTGGTAATGATCATAGTATTTAGGATAATTATTTTGTTATCAATGTTTACCGATAGAGCTTTGAAGAGTAGGGTAATGATTTTTGTATTTTTGTTGTTGGGTGTGTCCACGTTTTGGGAATTTTAGATTTCGTAAGCTCGACTAAAAGTGTTGAGAATGAAATGATGAGGATACGAAAGAAGTTTAAACTTTTTTTTCACTGTATTTCTCTTCGCCAACTGCGGTAACAATAATAAGAGAGATTATTTACGCATGTATATTACTGAATGTTAACGCTTCAAGACAAGCCGACTTTGCAAATAAAGTGTGTAATATAAAGAAGTAAAGAATTGATAATGGGTAAAAAATTCAAAGATTCTCTCGAGAAGTCGATAATTATTACGCATTTGATTTTTCTCCTATCTTGCATTTTATCGTTTTCAAGATATTTTATTTAAACAATCCATATATTTTCGATGTACTGATGAAGATTTATTAATGTATCCACATAAAATAATATTGCTTGATCATGTACATAAGGTAAATATCAAACGTAGAATAGAATTTACTTATGAAACAGAAACAATCAATACATTACTTTTCATCGATAGCATATTAAACATATATATATATATATATATATATATATATATATATATATATATATATATATGTATATGTGTGTGTGTGTTGTTTAGAATTTGTGATATTTATAGGGAAATACATTTGTAGTTATAAAATGTCGACATATGAATCAGCAAATCTCAATGAGACCAAAATGGTTTGAGATCTTATTAACGCGTGAAAGTGATAGTCACCATGCAATGTGGATCCCAATGCTCACACTATTTTCTTTCTTTCTCTCTCTCTCTCTCTCCCTCCCACCCTCTCTCTCAGTTATTATAGTTTTTCCCCAATGTGATCAATAACCGGAAGCTACCATCCAGGAAAATAGTCTATTCTACCTAAAAAAATGAATCGAAGAATTCTTTGACTAGTTTTTTTTTTCAATACTATCAACTCGTTGCAACCATTGAAAAATACTAAAAATTTCACCTAGATAAATATTAATGGTAGTCTGAAGATTCCAGGTCTTGGGAATACATGGCGTGAGAATCAATAAAGGAGCTACGTATCAGAGGAGTGTGATTCATTATTTTCGAACCACGTTTCTTAATTAAGGGTCGTAGAATGGCGATCGGCGAGTTGTGATAAAAATCAATTGGAATTAGAATAGAAAATATATTGGTAAGAAATTTATATTAATTGTTGTAACCTAAGGGAGGTTACTGAATAGAATAATCAAACAAACGTTGGTAATGAACGATAATACTTAGGACAAGAACAACACATGTAAGATTCGCTAGCAGCGCGTAGAAAAAGTAGTCAACTGCTAGAAGTCAGTCAAGTGAATTCCACAATGAATCTTTAACTGCAGACCAACATACAGTATTTACTACTGCATTTATGTGAATGAGACATACCCATTATCGTCCGTAGGTGTGCTATAACATTAATATTATATTCACGTTGATGTGCCTTCATTTTCATTTTTTAGCGCGCATCGGAATTATGAAAGATGTCTTCCAGAAACTAAGCAAAGAGATAAGAAAACAATGTTAGAAACAAAGAAATACTTACTACTTGAATGCTATAGAGTGCCTAATCGCCTATGTGATAGTGAATGTTAAGCAATCTCCTCACAGAAGATACTTGAGGCAACAGAGATGCGTTTCTGGCGATGTATGCTGACACTACGATGGACAAAACATGTTTGGAATTTTTAAATCAGACAGGAACTGAAAAGAGTGCTGGGTTGCCATGTAATATTTAATCGCCTATATGTCAGTGAATGTTGGACAATCAGTGATGAACAAGGAAGTTTTAAGGAAAATAGAAACTTTAAGGACAACTCATACTTAGAATGAGAAAGAGGTAGTTAGATTTTCTAATACACATAATCAGGAAGGAGGTTTGGGAAATTTAACACTCACAGGATGTAATGAAATCTTAAGAAGCAAGAAGAAAAAAAACAACTTCGTGTGAACAGATGGTAGAACAAGTACAACAAGGAGCAATAGTTAATTAGAGCAACAAAAGTGAAGAAGTTGTGGAGAGTCATGGTCACTCACGCCCAGCAAGTAATTTACTAAAGGATGTTATGAGAATAGATAACAGAATAATCATAATTAATCGAGTCTAGAAGAAACCTCAACAGAATGCACTGAACGGCCGTTTCGTCCTATATTTGGGCCTCATCAGCAGAGCGCATCCACTACCAAGAAATGAAAACCGAACGGTTACGATAGGGGGCAAACGCCATACCAACTGTACCAACGGGCTGGGTGACAAATAGGTAACGAATTAGATTCGATATAGATCCGCTCGATCACATATTCCGTGGTGGAACTCCGAGTTTCACTTTACCCATAGGACTGTACCTCCACGAACTACAACTATTATCCCCAAGCAGCTCAGTCCAGAGCATTAGAAGCCGGTTCAAGCAAGGATATACAGATAGAAATAATTAGGAGGATTTGAAATAATCATAATTAAATAATTCAACGAGTCTAGAAGAAACCTCAACAGAATGCAGCAAGCACTGGACGGCCGTTTCGTCCTATTTGGGACTCATCAGCAGTGCGCATCCACTCCCGAGAATCAAAACAGCGTAAGGATATTAATGAGCGCGAGAATAAGGATATTAATGAGATAGTTACTTAGAGCCAAAAAAGAAGACAAGTAGTTGAGAGGAGTCACGATCACCCACATCCCGAAAGTAACGTATTTAACAACTTTCTATAAATGGATTGCAGAACAAGTGGAAAGGGTGAAGCTTCTCGTAGAAATAAAAGACAAGAAGTTTTGGTGAGACTATGATCACCCACATCTTGGATATACATGGTACATAAACGAAGAGAAATCATTATTAGAATTTACGTCAAATGAGATGGTTTATAAAGTGAGTTGAATACGAACTAGCTATTCCATTTGCATGAAAATAAAATGCACTACCATTGGTAAATATATGTGATTTTTTATTTTTGTAAAATATAACGGTTCTGTACAACTTTAAATGCTTCCTTATAGTGCCGTCCTGGGTATGACGATAATCTACATCCAACATCAAGGCCTCTGATCAGAAGGTTTTGAGGAGCGTGAAATCGCTTCTTGGTAGCGACACCTGTTGGGGTCCTAGCTGTGGGAAGGTGGTTAACCGCCAAGCTGGGGGTCAAAGCACTATGAAAGTGTAAAAATAGGTTTTAATACCAGAAATAGTTTGTAAAAAAAATTATTACCAGTAATACATTTTTGAAAAAAAGAACATTACCAGCGATACAATTTTTTTTTTTTTTAAACTTACCAGCGAAGGAAAAATTATTACCAGAAATAGATTTTTGAAGGGAAAAAATATTACCAGAAATTGATTTTTTGAAGGAAGGAATATTACCAGAAATAGATTTTTGGAAAGAAAATATATTACCAACAATGAAAATTTTGTCGGTATTAAATGACCAATTCATGTTGATATGCCGTAAAAAAAAAACAAATTAAACCAACTCCTTATAGTGATCTTGTTACAGACTAGAACAACTTTGTCAATTCATATGCTTGGCAAAGAGCAATGTTTTCGAATACAGTCTCACAGGCTTCGGTTTGATGTTTGTCATTGGGCGCTAAAATCTTGTACCAAACGAGTCCATAAAATAAATATGCATATAAAAATTAAAGAAATGCACATAAAATGTTTCATAACTGTTACTTGACTTTCGTGTCCCGAAGGCAAACTTCTCGTACGTCCGTCTTCATAAAGAAGATTGATAAACCTCATATATTTTCAAGTTCCCAAGTCTGCCCAAAGATTATTGTTCCTGTCAATGGGATTGAGTCTGGATTTCTTAAAACTGCTTTGATTCTTTTCTTGTCTCTGCAGCAGGAGCGGAAATGAAAATCTTGCTGCTCGAGGAGACGGAAACAAGAACTTACGTGGGTAGAGTCGAACTAAAGTTTCTCACTGAACTTAGAAATGTTCGATGGTCTGCAGATAGAAGACAAGAGAATGACATCAGTCATTGATGCAAGACAACACAAAATGGCTTTTTATGACGAACACATGCTGCAATGTACTGAAGACAGATGTCCCTTAAGTTAGACTCTGATTCTCCCTCCCATACACGGAAAAATAAAATGGTATCATTAATGGTTATATTGTACTTTGTCTCTTGATAGAGCAAGATAAGCAATATATATATATATATATATATATATATATATATATATATATATATATATATATATATATATATATATATATATAATATTGCTTATCTTGCATATATATATATATATATATATATATATATATATATAATATTGCTTATCTTGCATATATATATATATATATATATATATATATATAATATTGCTTATCTTGCATATATATATATATATATATATATATATATATATATATATATATATATATATATAGTGTGTGTGTGTGTGTGTGTGTGTGTGTGTGTGTGTGTGTGTGTGTGTGTGTGTGTGTGTGTGTAAGCAAGCAAATATGTGGATGTAGATCCGACGGTATGATGAAAAATATGAAAAAGACAAAACAAAATCCGAATATGCAAGTTTACTGTTTTAATGTTGTTTTACTGTCGACGTCAGACGTTTCGGTCTAGTAGACCATCTTCAGGACATGGTTATTAGAAACATACTTAGGATTAGACGATATTTAAGTCAACATGAAGAGACGATAGATTTTTCACTTAAGATAAAGTCTCTTTCTTGGGAGCGCTTTTCGCAGCCACGCCCGCGTGACGCCAACGTGACCGAATCCCAAAAAAGGGAACGCTGACTTTAGAATTTCAGTTGTTCTGTTTCTACTAGTCTTGTGTCTATCGTCTCTTCATGTTGACTTAAATATCGTGATTGGGAGAAAAGCGTTATACACAATTATTTCGACTTGGTCATTCCTTTGCCTACACTCTCACTATCTCTCTCTATAGCTCTCTCTCTCTCTCTCTCCCTATATATATATATATATATATATATATATATATATATATATATATATATATATATATATATATATATATTGTTGTGGTCTGTTTAGGAGCCAGAAAGAAAGACATGAAAGACGAAGGCAGGTTGAACAAGTATATAGAAATAACAGATATATACAAAACAAGAGTGTTAGTAATAAGCAGATAGAGGAGTATGTCCGAACGTTAGGTTAACACAGCGTATCGGCAATATTTATTTCTGTGAAATTACAGAAAATATGGCACAAAGCCTAAAAAGGTGATGGTGAAAAGGGCGGTCTTCATCTGTCTTAATTTTAAACTTAGTGTTATGGCTCCTTACCTATAACTACAGAATTAACTCTTCCTAACACTATGTATACTAATATGTATACTACGCCTCCCAAGAGAGAGAGAGAGACGAATCGAGTCGAGCCGATAGTAGTTCACTCCAAACCAGACTGACAGTCATACTAACACCTTCCACATCTTGTATTATTATTCCGTGTAATATATCTTCGTTATTTCTACTCTTGTGTTCGTGTTGTTCTTCCTTGGTCCTAACTTGGACCATAACACTTACCTAGCCGCAAGCACTGACCCAAGCATACAAACAATATTCCTAACACCAAAACAACAAATTCTTACTAACCTTTCTTACTACATCCACCATAATGCCTCATTGTCTCAATGAAGATCCTAAATAGTCCCCGTATGTGCAAATCATCGTATGTGGGGGGATAAAACAACTAATTAAAAAGATCCCCAATGAGTATATACAATATGAATTAATCTATTTACAAGAAACTAAACAAAATCATTATTAGTAATAAAAAAAAACCCACAATACTTAAATGTGGCAGAAATATCAGTTCACTGGGCGAAATCAATGCGGGCCTATAAGAATATAAAATTCATTCATTCATCCTTAGCACTCACACAGACACGTACTCATCCACACACAACAACAAAAACGAAAAAAACACACACAGGCGAAAAAGAAACGATAAGCGCCCCGCATCCACCAGAGAACTGACATCACTGACCACTTAACGAGGGAGGGGATGGGGAATTAAACCAAAGAAAAAATAGGGACAGAAATACACCCTAGCTAAATTTAATGGAAAAAGGAAAAACTAACCTAATTTCGGGATGGGTTGCCCAAGTTCAAACCAGGAAGAACAATATCCGGATGCCTAACCGGCATCAAAATGCCACTCTAGCTCAGCCCCTTTTACTCGGCACAACCACGCAAGAGTCACCCACCTTTTGCCAAATTCGGATCAGGTGAACCATCGCTTTTCCGACCTAATCTTGACTTTAAGCTGATGCTTAAAGAACAAGATCATTTGGGAAGAAGTGAACTTCTCGTCCTCATAGAATTCCTTCTTACGTGTACCCCTAGTAAGCAAAAGAACATATATTGTTCAGCCTTCGTCATCTGCGGCACCACATTGCTACAAACAGAACTGGCTTCAAGGACAAAGAACTTTCCCTGCAGCATGCGGACCATGAGACCTTCAGCAAACCTGCACAACGGCGCTACTACCCTGCAATGAAAAAAAGCGTGACAATTGGTCTCGACTTCCCCATTACAGCGACAGCAGTTTGGAGATTTCTCCAAGCCCGCTGAACAAAGTCTTTTGGCGACCCAGAGAGCCCCACGAAACATCAGCCAGGTGAGTCATGCCAGAATACCTGGCCGAGGTGGTAGCCCCAGGCAGGGAAATTCCCCACAGGACCGGATTCGCCTTTAACTTGCGAAGGAAAGGTTCCAACGCAAGAACGTAAAGTAAAGGCGAAAGCGGACAACCTTGACGAATGGAACGAGACAATACGAAAGGCTCTGATCGTACCCCATTCACCTCCACCAGTCACCGGGAGTTGCATACAGAAGTCGGATCCAGGTACGAAATTACGGCCCGAAACCGGCCACCGAAAGGACAGCCTCCAGAAATCGATGGTCAACCCTATCGAAGGCCTAGGACTGATCTAAATTGATCAGCGCGGCTTCACTTACTCCGATTACTTTTGGGTCCCCCTCGTATCTATCTATCTATCTGTCTATCTATCTATCTATCTCTCTCTCTCTATATATATATATATATATATATATATATATATATATATGCAATTTTTATAGATATATTATTTATATATTATATATGTGCAGTACTTATTGGAATGCGCTCAATATCTGTTATAGAGCTAACATATTTAGATAGATTGATATCAGTTTGTGACCGTGAGTTTCACGCTCTCTGCGATCGTCAATTTGAAATTTTGGATCTATTTATAAATACAATGTTGGATTTCTTTATAAATAAATCCAAAATTACTGATTATTTTTTTAAATTATGGATTTCTTTATAAATAAATCCAAAATTACTGATTATGTTTTAAATTATGGATTTATTTATAAATAAATCCAATATTTCAAAAATGAATCAATTTGTCCGACGATCGCAGAGAGCGTGAAATCCAGGGTCACAAATTCACATCAATCCGTATATATATATATATATATATATATATATATATATATATATATATATATATATATATATATAAGACCATTGACAAGTAAAGAGATTATGTTTATTAATAAATGCGTTTTTAATAATGAAATAACGGTTACAAGCCTGGCGTACTGAACCCTATGCTCCCTGAACGTACTACTTCAGATCTATAAGTATGACGATAAACTACATCCGGCAGGTGAGTTTGTGATTAGGTGATTGGACGTTCTGGGGAGCTTGGAACCACCTCTTATTCGCCTTTGTTCACCCTGACTAGGAGTAGTAACACCTGTTAGGGTGTCAGGTACGTGTAAATAGTGAAGCCCCAAACAAAAATATGAAAGTATAAAAATGCCAGCACTTTATATGATATTAGAAACTTACCAAGAATACAGATTTTATGGTAAAATGACCAAGAATACATTTTGTAGTAAAATGACAAGCAATACATTTTATAACAGAATCACCCTCGATATGTTTTATATCAAAATAACCAACAATACATGTGATTAGAAAGTATCCATCAATATAGTTTATAACAAAATAACCATCAATACATTTAATAACAAAACTACCAACAATACATTTTGTAGCAAATTAACCATTAATATATATTATATAAAAATGACCAGCAATACATTTTATAGCAAAATGGCCAACAATACATTTTATAGTAATAAAAATCGCCAATAATACATTCTATAGCAAAATGACCAACAATACATTTTATAACAAACTGTCCAGAAATCCATATTAATGCAAAATGACCAACAATACATTTTATAAAAATGACCAACAATACATTCATATCAAAATGAGAAACAATACATTTTATAGCAAAATGGCCAACAATACATTTTATAGTAAAAAAAATCGCTAATAATATATTTTATAGCAAAATGACTAACAATACATTTTATAGCAAATTTGCCAACAATCCATATTAAAGCAAAATGTTCAACAATATATTTCATAGCAAAATGGCCAACAATACATATTAAAGGAAAAATTATCTACAATACATTTTATAAAAATGACCAACAATACATTTTGTAGCAAAATGGCTAACAATACATATTATAGCAAAATGATCAACAATACATTTTATAGCAAAATGGCCAATACATTTTATAGCAAATTTACCATTAATATATATTATATGAAAATGACCAGTAATATATTTCATATCAAAATTACCAGTAATACATTTTATAGCAAAATGACCAGTAATACATATTATAGCAAAATGGCCAACAATACATTTTATAGTTAAAAACAATCGCCAATAATACATTTTATAGCAAAATGACCAACAATACATTTTATAGCAAAATGACCAGCAATACATTTTATAGCAAAATGGCCAACAATACATTTTATGGGATAATATGGACAACAATACATTTTATAGCAAAATGGCTAACATTCCATATTAAAGCAAAATGATCAACAATACATTTTATAAAAATGACCAACAATACATTTTATAGAAAAATGGCCAACAATATATTTTAGAGCAAAATGTCCAACAATACAGTTTATAGCAAAATGAACAGCAATATATATTATTGCAAAATGGCCAACAACACATTTTATAGAACTATGTCCAACAATACATTTTAGAGTAAAATGTCCAACAATACATATTAAAGCAAAATGATCAGCAATAAAATTTATAAAAATGACCATCAATACATTTTATAGGAAAATGAACAGCGATACATTTTATAGCAAAGTGGCCAACAATACCTTTTATAGCGACATGGACATCAATACAGTTCGTAGCTAATTGGCCAACAATATATTTTATAGCAAATTCACCATTAATACATATATCAAAATGACCAGTAATATATTTTATAGCAAAATGGACAACAACACATGTTACAGCAAAATTTCAGCAATCCATATTAAAGCAAAATGACTAACAATACATTTTATAAAAATGACTAACAATACATTTTATAAAAATGACGAACAATACATTTTATAGCAAAATACCAAAAGTAAATCGCAATTTTCTTCGCAACTCTGAGCGCAAATATATATATATATATATATATATATATATATATATATATATATATATATATATATATATATATATATATAATCATAATAAGTTATACATGAAAAAGCGTTAAAAAAGAAGAAAATGAATAATAATAATGTGCCCAATATCTTTTCACAATACAATCATTGCTCTGCTAGTTGATATTAAAACATTGATCTTCATTTGACATTTTGCCGATTCTTTTCTTTTCCAGATAATTACGAACAATACGCTCGTACCAGTGATCCTCCAGAAATCGGCATTACCGCATAAAAGAAGCTTGAAAGGGAAACCCAGTGCTGTAAGTCTAGGATAACATTTTCATCTTTATTTAAAATTTGCTTTCAGGTACATCTGAAATATCCAATTTTTTTTTGTTTGAATACCATCTAAATATCTAGATATTTCTGAAGGCTATATAAAAAGATTCAGTTTTATTTGTATTACGTCTAAAAATAAAGTGCATTCTTTCCTGAAAATCCTAAATTCATCAGAAGTCCCTCTAAAAACCAATGTTTATTCCGATCCAACCTAAACATTCCTCCTTATTTCAAGGTAAAAAATCCATTCTTTTCAGACAACCATTAAAATATTTTTTTATGATAATCATATAAAAATATTGGTTTTTCAGATAGCCATCTTAAAATCAAGGGTTTTTGATAGCTGCCTAAAACCTAAGCTTTTATGATAGGTATCTAGAAAATATGTTTCTTCTGTTTGAAAATCAAGGCTTTCTAATAGCTATCTAAAAAACTTGTTTTTTTTTTCTGTCTATATTTCTGAGATGAGGTATTATGTACATTATTTACATTATTCGGACTATTGTCCTCATCTAGTTTCAGGTGCCATGTAATTCATACACAGATGTCCTCAAGGACACATCGCACAGTGAATAAAGTCGTTAGTTAGATCCAGTGACAGAACCCAAAGAGTGTGTGTTCAATACCCGGTTAAAACAGTGAAGAACTTTCAGAGGGAAATTAACAAGAGATAACTAATAACTGACATCCATTAAACATGGCACGTGGAACTAGAATAGTCTACCCCAGTGAGCGAAATAAAGGCTTCAGTTCGACATCCCAACCACCTGAAGAAAGCCGGAGCGTACAACGGCTGAAACGTTGTAATAAATATGGCGACAAAGATGAGGTCAATAGTCCGAATAATGTAAATAATGTACATAATACCTCATCTCAAAATATAGACAGATATTTTTTTCTGATAATCATATAAAAATATTGGTTTTTTCAAATAGCCCTCTTAAAATCATGGTTTTTTTATAGCTGTCTAAAACTTAAGCTTTTATGATAGCTATCTAGAAAATATGTTTCTGTTGTTTGAAAATCAGGGTTTTCCAATAGCTATCTTAAAAAAAACTTGTTTTTTATATTCATCTAAAAATCAGGTTTTTAACAGCCATGTAAAACCTTTACAGCTTTTTAAATGTAATATAAAAAAGGATTATCTGAATTATTTCATTTTTGTTTCTTACATATGCTTTTTTCCTGATTGACATCTAAAAATAAAAGTTTTTAAATTCCTCTAAATCACATGAGAAACGTCTCGAAATTGATACTAATTGAGCCGCGAAGATTTAAGAGATTATGATGCTAAAACTGTGAAACATGACATGCATTAATTTCACCTCTTCTTATTAATAACTGAACTGTTTATTTTCTAGTAAACATATATCTGACTATTTAAAGAAGACTTAAAATGTAACTAGTAGTGACTTCTTTTGAAAATAGAAAAACTTTAGTATGTTATCAAGTATCTGCATAAAAAGGGTGTATCCCCAAAGGACATTCATGCTGACAGGCTGGCTACATTATGTGATGAGGCTGCAGCTTTCTTAAAAGTGAGCAACTGAATTAAGGAAGTGGGGAGATAGTGTTGAAGATGACCCAAGGTCTGGACGTCCTACAACCACCGAGAAAAAAACATTTATCGTGTTCAGCACATGGTGATGAATAACAGGCGATTGACGATAAATCAAATAGCCAATGCATATTCTGTGAGAGAGTTCCCAATATTCTACACAGTGAACTTTGCATGACGAAGTTTTCTGGTCGGTGGGTGCCACGTTTTCTGTCCCTTGATAAAAGACGCACCAGTCTGATCACATCATCGGAAAATCTGACATTGTTTGAAGGAGATTCACTTTTTATTTTTAATGTAACGGATTTAAATTTTGTGGGTGATTATTTGCCTTTATACCGTCATATCAGCCAGCGTTTCGCTTTTAATAACATATGACGCTTTTAAGAAATATAAGATAAATAAAACATATTAATTGGCAATTATTCATGAAAAATATATATTGCCAGTGACTCGGATTCAGGAATCGGAGAGCCGAGTTCGAATTCCAGTCGAATCCATTACATTCACTTACATGCTAATGCCCTTGAGAAAGGTATGAATCCTCTTCTTCTCCCCTCAGCTATGGGTAAGTAGAAGGACAGACCGGCTTCTATAGTTTTGGATTGGATGGCGACTAGTCTGCCGCAGAAAGAAATGGCATCCTTCTGCGGGGAAAATATCTGCCTCGTCAGTCATGTATCGAAAGATACATGATCGCTTAAGCGTGTATCACGCATGACACATAAGTGACTGAGTTTAATTTATTATTATTTCCTAGAGTAATATTTTTTCAAACATTTTATTAAAATGCCTGAAGAAAAACACAAGATTGAAATCATGTTTTCCCTAGTCATGGAACATCTCTTGCTAATGTTTTTTTTCTCTTGGATTTACAGGCTATGGGCCTTTGTAAGTCCGGATTTGATTTTAAAAACATTCTAATTGATAAGTCAAAAATTGATAGAGAAAATGCTAAAATAAAATCGAAAGACATGAAAGACACGTTGAATATATTAAAAAGTGTGTCTGCTTTGGAGTTGATGACAAGATTAATAAAGAAACTTTCTTGTATAAAGGAGTTATAAAGGAAAATATTGACATTAAACTAAAATTAAACTGGTGTTGTTCTAGCAGAAGCTTTTAGTGTTTTGGAAGAATTTGATAGTATGGACAGCCTTAAGGTTGTTCTTCTGGACAACACAAATACAAATACTGAAATTAAGGCAGGCCTCTTAACTGCTCTGGAAGAGAAGCTCCATCGAAAATTATATATAACTGGCTGATCATTACATCAGAATGAGCTACCATTCAAAGGCTCCAAACGTAGCAGCTGAGATACAATTCCTCCTAAAAATAATAGTCTGCAAAACTATTATTTAACATCTTGAGCCAGCTGTAAATCGGGGTGTCATGAGGTCGACGAACGTCAATAACTGGAGGGATCTGTTTAAGAATTGATGACAAGATTAATAAAAGATAGTTTGTTGTATAAAGAATTTATAGGGGGGAAATGATGACATTAGACGAAAAAAAGAAAGGGGCCCAGAAAACCATTTAACATTTACTCAAGTGACAGGAACTGAAACTGGAAACTAACTGACTCATAGATTAGTTCCAACTACACGTGCCACTGGTGTTGTTCTATCAGGAAAAGCTTTTAATGTTTTGAAAGAATTTGATAGTATAGACAGCCTTAAAGCTGTTGTTCTGGACAACACAAATTTGCTATGTGAGGCAAGCTTTGTAACTGCTCCGGAGTAAAAGCTCTAACGGAGATTACATACATTTTGCTGTTCGTTACATCAGAATGAGCTGCCATTCAGAGCTGTGTTGGTGTTGATGATACAAGAAGAAGCCCGACGGCTTTTACAGGCCCACTAAGAAAGTTGTATGAAAGGTACTATCATGATTTGCCATAATTTAGAATTTATGAAAATCAGTGGTCTTATTGGTAATATTGGTTAGAATTAATCAATCTAACCCAAAAGGAAATTTGTGAACCGGCAAAGGAACATTTTTCAGAATATGAAATTCAAGCATCTCATAAATAACACAAAATTGCAGTTGCCTGATTTTCCTTCACATTCTCAGAAACTGAAAGAGCAGTGAAATTAACATCTGTTCTTTCTCAAGTTGTTTACGGATTTGCATCAAAACAGACACATTCTTGCAGAAACATTATGACGTCACCTAAGATCTTCCTTTGATTTTAAAGGCTCTTCTTACACGGAGAATTTTGATATGATTATATAAATATTTTGATTTAATTACTTTTCATGTCATAAGAAATTTATTTATTAAAATAGCAAACTTTTCTATTTAATGTTGAAATAGCATTTTTCAATCAAATATTAAATGCATTTTCAATGCCGATTTTTGATTGCATTTCCTCGAAAGAGGTTTAAAGCCAGAAATCTAAACTTTGGTGTGAGCTTTTACCTCATAAAGTTCCAAATAACTTGTCCATAGCTGATTTTAGAAAAAAAGGAAAATCGACCTCGCCTTATATATATATATATATATATATATATATATATATATATATATATATATATATCTTTTAAACAATGAAAATATTGAAAAATTAAAACATTCGAATTTTCAAACACATTGGATTGTATATTTTTTGTTTTATTATTTCAATTACATTCCTCACACGCACACATTATATATATATATATATATATATATATATATATATATATATATATATATATTATATATATATATATATATATATATATATATATATATATATATATAATCTGTCTTAATACATTGATTAGTTTCTGGAAGGCCTCATGAGCTATGGATTTCTGATCTCACGTTTTACAGTGAAAAATGACAAAAGATTTAATATGGATTTTTATATTAAGTTTATAATTTCTTAGATAAACTTATCTATTATTTGTTAAAGTAACATTATTGCCTTCCATCAGAATGGCTTATGCTAACCTCCAGAAGAGAAATTCAGAATGCGTTTTCGATTTCACGTTTTCTAGACATGAAGTGGGTCGATTATATTTTTAATTACTAATTCTGCCGCTCGGAAAGTCATGCTAAACAATATTTATCACCAGAATCTAAGTCTACCATTCGTCTGTCTGCTACATACTTCTAGAGATTCTTAACAAATTCTAAAAATGTGTCTGCAACGTTGTCGGCCCTGACCTGGCATTTCGTATTCAGTCGCTTTACCAACTCCGTAACATAAATTCTCTAGCCCTTTTCTATAAATAATATCACTAATTGTTCTTGTGAATTTTCCTCTTGGCTACTTAGACTTCATGAATTTAAATGCAGTACTAGATTGGCAGTTATGTCTCACTGTTGGAATTAGTTAGTTTTCTAGTTTAATAGTTTCTCCTCTCGCACTTTTCGCCTGTAGAACTCTCTTCTGACCTACTGGGCTTCTGTCAACTACGATATACAAAAATTTAACATCATCTAAATCGTCATATATCGCCTTAATTCATGTTCTTAGTTCTCGACAGAATCTGACTTACACATTAATAAGTCTATCATTTGTCCAGATATGAAATATTACTTGTAAACCTGATGCTTAGTTATGCATTTTGAGATTATTCATAAAATCATGACCTGGCATCTCGGCTTCAGTGAATATCCCACCACCATATCAAGTTTCCCTGTGTCTTTTCTCTAAATATTTTAATGGTAATTGTTCGAATGAAATTTCTTCTTAGGCAAATCAACTTTACAATTTTTTTCAGCCCCAAGGAAGGCGGGAAGCCACTAGCACGTAAGGGGTTACATAGAGTTGGAGCGAGAACAAAGAGGAGTGATAGAAGAAAGGATGAAGGTTAGGTGATAGATCAAGGCATCTGGAGACGTCGATTGACATTACATTTGAATAGTTGGAGATTATACCTATCAGCGAATCAAGAAATGGGGAGGGATTTCCACAGGCGAGAGTGCGAGACATGAAGCTATTGGGGTAGAAGAGACGGCTACATTTAACAGTTTCGACAGTGAAAGGGTGAGAGCGAGATGCCAGCCTAGTTGAACGCTTAAATTCATGAAGTCTGGGAACCAGCGAAAGCAGCTCATCAGAGCAGTTACCGTGAAAGTATCTGTAAAAAAGATAGTGGGAGACAACGGCACGTCTGTGAGAAAGCGGCTGCAGATCAGATGCCAGATCTGCGCCAATTACATTGCATATCCGTCTTTGGATTTTATCAAGGACCTTGAGACAAATAGAAGGGGTCCCGGACCATATATGGCATCAATATTCCATGCAAGGGAGAATGGTGGATTTATAGATTTGAAGGATAAGCGCAGTGCTAGATTGGCAGCTAGGTCTCATCTTTTACACTTCAATTTGATAGCTGTGACCGCAACTTCTATGTTAACAGTTTCTTCCTTCGCACTTCTTGCTTGTGGGACACTCTTCTGGCTTCTTTCTCTTCTTTCGACTATGATATTCATATATTAATGACGCAATGGAAACCGTCCTATGTCTCCTTGAGTTATATTCTTTTATCATCAAATGTGATACTGTCTCTCATTAACCTCTTGTATCCTAATCGCTTTTATTGAGTTGTTGGGTGTGAAATGTTAAAAAAAAAGAAAAACTGTTATGTTTAGTTATTATAGCGAAGGAAACGGCGACTTACCTCGTCAAACCAAGCGACAGCGCGTCGCGTGTATCCTACAACGGAAAATATGACGAAAAAGAAAATTACTTACCAAAAAAAAGTGGGGGCACGTATTCCGCATGATATGCTGAAGACGGAATATTTAAAATAAATTAAAAAAATCAAGTCCGTCGCAGGAGTCGCTATAAAAGTATTTTGATATGCAAAAATTGGACGCCCTCTCCCAGCTGTCGACGAATGAAAAAAATGATCGGCCGATAAAAGCAGTTGGTGTTCTCGAATCGGGGGACAAGTCGGGTATTTTGGCTACCGCGTTTGTTGGAGAGTGAGTTATTTTTCTGACTGGTTGCGTGCATTGTGATTTGTGAGAGAGGACCTGCGAATCGAGTTTTCGGCATTTTCTTTCTGTCCCCGATGTTCGAGTCTCAACTTAGTGATTTATTCTCTGCGTTGTGGAAATAATCTGCGACAAATATTTCCTTTGCCATCGCAGATCGCTTACAGTTATTGTAAATTATATAAGTTTGTTTCATGTGTACAATCAAGAGTTTGTTTTGTTTTAAAAAAAAAACGAATATAATATTGTAGTACACCAATATAAACTGTTGATATTCCACGTTCTGTGTGCCCAAGAATCGGAATAATCAATTATTTTTACCTTAGGTCTATATTAAGATTGAAGTGCATCAAGTACCTGTTTTAACCAAGCACCAAAAAGAACTTACTAAGCAAACTCCACTGCAACGAGATGCCTAGAATATAAAAAAAAATGACCGGCTTAAAATAGAGCTCAAGTTTTCATTTATCAGACTCTACGTCTCTGACAGTCCAACGCTCTACAAGCTAACAATCCAAATCCATAAAAATCAGTAAACTGTCCAATCATTTGGAATATGCTTCGTGAAAACAAGCTGATTTACCCACGCTAAAATCGATCAAAATAAAACAAATCATAGAAATCAAACTTCAAGCTCTCGTTTCTCTTCCTTTAAGTGGGTGCCATGAACAACTGATGTCTGTCTTCACAAAGAGAACATTCAGGAAAGGAAGAAAAAAAACGGCGGAGGAAAATAAGAAAACATAGGAAGGAATCATTTTATTTTGCATTTACAATCAAGCCAATCTTTAAATATATTTGAGTAAAATGCCTGCACTAATAATTTATAGATTATTATACTCGTTAAAAATATCTACCAACACTGGTGGAGACACAAAATAGAAAAAGTCCTATGTTATGCATTTCGGCCTTCTAAAGACTTCCTCAGACTAAATAAGGGTTTTATAGATGGAATTATTTACAGGGCGGGTGAAAAAAAACTCCCTGTTTAATATTGTGAATAATTTTATTCATTATTGGTCGATCTTTTATTAAAAAGTTTTATTTTGAAGAGTATATACTAGAAGTACATTTATAAATAAATGAAAATAAGAAAACAGTAACTGCTGACGCGTTTCGTCCGATGCGGACTTTTTCAAAGCAAGAAACGAAATGAATTTAATTAAACAAAGAAAATTAATAAAAACAAAAAACAGAGTGTTCTTAGCAACTGGAATGTAGGAAACGCTATTTTCATATTGTTAACTGAAAATGACGTCAGTTAATGTCACGCGTGGAGAATATTTCATTAATCTGTGTTGATGGATTCAACCATTTTCTTTTGATTTTAATATGTTTTTGTGTACATTTGTTTGTGAGAGCAGTAATTTTGTTAGAAACGGTGAAATAGGGAAAAGGCCTGGGCGTAGATTAATATTTGGGTATTGTTCGATGGCGGCACTCTCTAGAATTTTCCTTCTGAGTGAGTTATTTTCTTTTTTTATAAGTATAGCATTTTTAAAATCAAAATTATGGTTGAATTTATTCCTATGTATTACTAAGGCATTATTTAAGTTGTTTATTCTAAGGTCTCTTTTGTGTTCATTGATACGTTTTTTTATGTTTCTGCTTGTTTCTCCAATATATTGGGAGGAACAGTTTTTGGCAATTTATTATATAAATGCCTGCTTCAGAAATGTTATTGCTATTGTTGTTTGGAGATCTTATTATATCTATAATTGTTTTCGAGGTGTTTGTGACTATTTTAAGATTATTTAGATGGGATAGGCTTAAAATTCTACCTTTTTGCACAATTTTTCCCTAATCTGGACGTTGAAGGACGGCCTCTGGGGGTATCGAGCGCAGGTACAGTAACCATCAATTTAGAATGAGAATTTCTGAGGGTTTTGGCATCTACATAAGCACAATTAGATATATTGACTTTAGGTCGTTATTAAAATTGCAGTACTATATATACCTGTTTTAAGCAATCACCAAAAAAACTTACTAAGCAGAACCCACCGAAACGAGATGATCGGAATATAAAAAAATGGTCAGTTTAAAATAGAGGTCTATGAATACTGCGCTATTATCTCTATACCATACCACGGACTACCATACGTTCATGAAATGTGCTGTAACCTAGGGAAGGTTACTGAATAGAATAATCACACGAAGGTTGGTAATGAACGATAATACTTAGGAAAAGAACAAAACATATAAGATTCGCCAGCAGTGCGTAGAAATAGACAGCTGCTAGAAGTGAGACAAGTGAATTTCACAATCGATCTCCAGCAGCAGACCAACATACAGTATTTACCATTGTATTCATATAAATGGGTACATAACCATTATCGTCCGTAGATATGCTGCAGCACAATGTATCTATCTATCTATTGTAACTGAAAGAAGGTTACTGAATAGAATAAACAAACGAAGGTTGGTAATGAACGATAACACTTAGGACAAGAACAGCACATATAAGATTCGCCAGTCAACTATCTATCTATCTATTGCAACCTAGGGAAGGTTACTGAATAAAATAATCAAACAAGGGTTGGTAATGAACTTAGGATACAAACAACACATATAAGATTCGCCAGCGGTGCGTAGAAGTAGTCAACTGCTAAAAGTGAGTCCATTAAATTCCACAATGAATCTCCAAAAGCAGACCAACATACAGTATTCACTACTGTATTTATGTGAATGGGTACATAACCATTGTCGCTCGTAGGTATGCTATAACACTACCTATCTATCTATTGTAACTCAGGGATGGTTACTGAATAAAATAATCAAACGAAGGTTGGTAATGAACGTTAAATACTTAGGACACGGACAACACATATAAGATTCGCCAGCGGCGCGTAGAAGAAGTAGTCAACTGCTTGAAGCGATTCAAGTGAATTCCACAATGAATCTCCAACATCAAACCAACATATTTACTACTGTATCTATGTGAATGGGGACAAACCCATTTTCGTCCGTAAGTATGCTACAACAAGATGTCAGGCTTTATCATTCGGAAATAAAAGCAGACATTAATAATTAAATTTTACCTCTTCGGGGTTCGCAATATATTTTATTTCATGCAGATGTGATGATATTAACAAACGTTATGAGTAATTTTAAATAGGAATTTTCTTTCCACTCAAGCTGTATATGTGTGTGAAGGGAGCGAAATACCGGGTGTAACAGCAAAATTGTCCAAATCTTGTAACAGCAAATTTGTCCAAATCATGTAACAGCATAATTGTCCATACCACAAAATGTTTAATATAAAAAGCAATAAACTGAGTTTCTGTTTTCCAGGTTTTAAGACAAGATGTTTAGCCATCTTGACACGATTTGTTGTAAGAATCATTGAGAAATCCTTTGAGTTATTCAGCTGCAAAGAGAATAGGTTAAAATCGATTTGTGTCAGCTCCACTATATCTTCCGAAATGAGCAAATTTGAGAGGAAAAAGGTCATCCAGGCCTTCAGTAATGGCGCCAACATTCATATTCTGACTTCCATCTTTAAAGTCCATTCAAGAACCGTCAGGAAAATGGCGAATAAGTTCAAATAAAAAAAAGAGGGAACAGTAGAGAGGAATACTGGATCAGGAGTTCACAACAGGATCATCATTGTAACTTAGAGCTAAAAAGGTCAATTAGAAAATCCAACTCAATCCACAAAACGTTAGGCACGTGAGAAAAGTGTTTCAGCTATGACAATCCAAAGAGCAGTGGAAAAAGACTTGAAAATGAAATCATGCCTAAAACTGTGACGCAATTAGTTATTCCATGACAGAAGTTAGAGGGAGATCATCTTGAATAAGTTGGAAAATGATCCTGCAATAATATATATATATATATATATATATATATATATATATATATATATATATATATATATATATATATACTTATTTATTATAATTTTATGATATAGACAAAACCATTTTACTCACAACAAAGATGCAACTTGGTTTCAGTGCATTTTAACTGCACATCTACGGGTGAGGGTCGAAAATGGTTGCATCTTTGTTGTGAGTAAAATGGTTTTGTCTATATGATAAAATTATAATAAATAAATAATTATCGCTCTACTACCTGTATCGAGCTCATTTTTTAATTAACGCTGCGAACGTTGGAATTTATATATTACTTTCATTCTCATCGCATCGTATATATATATATATATATATATATATATATGTGTGTGTGTGTGTGTGTGTGAGTGTGTGTGTGTGTGTATTTAGGCAGCAATCCTTCTTTCAAGCACATTTCATTAAAAACGACTGACAAGGTGCTTTTATTTAGTTTTTTATATAATTTCTCGTGCGATCTAATAAAGTTTTTCTTTTCAGAGGATAAATTATATAAAAATTGTCCGAATGTTCTTTTCCGAGCGCTTTCGGTTATACTTTTAGCCATTATCAAGGATTGTATTTCAACTGTTAGAATTAGAAATAGTTTGTGTGTGTTTTATAAAGTGATTCATTTTTTTGTTTCAAAACACGGTCAAGATATTATGTCCATGTTCAAAGTTAATATTATTAAGGGTTGGTTTGTTTAATTTTATAAGTAAGGCTTCCATTATTTTTAGCCTTTTTTTGCAAGTGGATGATGCTATTATATTAGTGTTGTCGACAAGTATATTCCGAATAGTGTCCGGTAGGTCTCCATGAATATTTAAATGAGATCTAATTGAGCTATTGTCAGAAAGGTGTAGGGTTAATCTGCGTGTTAAACGATTTGTAGTGTGGCCTATATAATTATTTACGAAAGTTGATTCTTGAGGAATACAATTCCTTAATGGACATTTGAATTCGTAAATAATATTTGCTCTATTTAATTTTGTTGTAGTAGGTAAATTATTATTTTTAACTATAATTATTATAGTATTTATTAGATCGCACGAGAAATTATATAAAAAACTAAATAAAAGCACCTTGTCAGTCGTTTTTAATGAAATATATATATATATATATATATATATATATATATATATATATTTGAACTTTATATCAGTTCTTCATGAGCTTCCGATGCTTAGCTATGATTAATTATGAACATGTCATTTTTGTTTATGATCGATTTCATCACGATTCTTCTGTTAAGCATGGAAAGGAATTATACATTGTTATTGCTTAAAGTATAGTCCAATAATGTTATAAAAACCTCACAGAATTACAGTAAGATATCTTTAATCATTTGTAAGATACAACAGTTCAGAGCTTGATCTAACAATTGCACAAATTTGCAGTTACACGATACCGACAATTTTATGTTACACGAGGTACAACAAATGACGATTCTGATTCTGCATCACGAGAAACAGTGTAGATGCAGAGACACAACTTTAAATTTAAATTGAAATTTTCTGGATTCCTTTATAAATCTAGCTACACAGCGTAGTCGACCACATTCAGGTTCCTACCACTTTTGGTTTTGTGTTTATTACGTTTGTTTTTAAAGATCCCAGGTTGTAATAGTAGTATAGGGTGACACCAAAAAAAACGGGAACTTTTTAACAATCCAATAAAACCAAGAGGGATGGAAGAAAAATATTTAATTCATAGTAATTGAAACCATAAAACATGCCATTTAAGAAACAATGATGGAATTTTCATTTTTTTTAAATTACGTCCTGTAGATGGCGTCCTCCTGCACGAATGCATTCTTGAAATCTGCTGTTGAGATTCCTCATTGACTGCTGCAACATCTCAGCTAGGATACTGTGAATTTCGTTACTAAAATGGCGAAATGTTTACTTGCTCAAGGTTACTGTCTCGCAGTGTTGCCACTTGCTCATGTCTGGCAATACGCACTTCAAAAATTCCCGTTTTTTGGGGTCACCCTATATCTTTGTTTGGATTTTATGATTCCTCGATGTAAATTTATAAGGGAAAAGTCATAGATTAGTGCACTCTTTATACGTTTTAACCTTGAAAAAGTATTTTCTCTTTTAATTAAAACTGCCCTCCCATATTCGAAATTATGATGAGATTTATGGTTGTCAGCAGAATGACCAGGCCAACGAGCGGAACAGAAATTTCCTGGTACTAAGATGAATCACGTGCAAAAGTTTAATTGTTTTTTAATCATTTCACTCCAAGCAAGGCGAGAATGCCACTAGTACGCGAGGGTGGGGTACTGTTATGGTCCAAGGTTAGGACCAAGGAAGAACAACACGAACACAAGAGCAGAAATAACGAAGATATATTACACGGAATAATAATACAAGATGTGGAAGTTGTTAGTATGACTGTCAGTCTGGTTTGGAGTGAACTACTATCGGGCTCGACTCGATTCCTCTCTCTCTCTCTCTCTCTCTCTCTCTCTCTCTCTCTCTCTCTCTCTCTCTCTCTCTCTTGAGAGGCGTAGTATACATAGTGTTAGGAAAAGTTCATTCTGTAGTTATATGTAAGGACCCATAACAGATAGATAGATAGATAGATAGATAGATAGATAGATAGATAGATAGATGTGAATACTGAAATAGATAGGAATACTGAGATAGATAGATAGATAGATAGATAGATAGATAGATAGATAGATAGATAGATAGATAGATAGATAGTGTTATGGTCCAGGTTAGAACCAAGGAAGAACAACACGAACACAAGAGTAGAAATAACAAAGATATATTACACGGAATAATAATACAAGATGTGGAAGGTGTTAGTATGACTGTCAGTCTGGTTTGGAGTGAACTACTATCGGCTCGACTCGATTCGTCACTCTCTCTTGAGAGGTGTAGTATACATAGTGTTAGGAAGAGTTCATTCTGTAGTTATAGGTAAGGACCCATAACAGGTACAGTGAGTGAAAGTGAATGGAAAGACAATAATAGGCAAATAGGAAGGATTGAAAGGACGAAAGATGAACGGGGTTCAAGAAGATAAAAGATAGCGATTGACGTTGCATTTAATTTTTGAAGATTGTTGTTATCAGGAAAGCAATTAAAGAGGTGGTAAGCGCGCGAAAAGTAACTGTTGTAGTGGTGGTTGCATTTAGCTATTACAATACTAAACGATTGGGGCATAGATGCAAGTTAAGTAGCATTCTTAAAGTCATGTAGTCGGCGGACGAAGTAAAAACGATCGTCAGAGCAGTAGCCACGAATGTATTTGGGGAAGATGACAGAGGGAAGCCACGCCATGTCGGACAGATGGCACAGTGGATAAAGGCGTTATTTAGATCCAGTGACAGGACCCAAAGAGTGTGAGTTCAATACCGGGTTAAGGCAGTGGAGAACTTTCAGAGGGAAATTAACAGGAGATAACTGATAACTGACATCCATTAAACATGGCACGTGGAAACTAGAACAGTCTACCCCAGTGAGCGAAATAAAGGCTTCAGTTCGACATTCCAACCACCTGAAGAAGACCGGAGCGTACGACAGCTGAAACGTTGTAATAAATATGGCGAAAAAGATGAGGACAATAGTCCGAATAATGTAAATAATGTTCAGGATCAACTACATTGCAGACCCTTCTTTAGAGTTTTTCTAGGACCACGAGATGAATAGCAGGAGCACCAGACTAGATATGGCAGCAGTATTCTAGGCACAGTAGAATGGTAGATTTGTAAATGGGCAAGAAAAACGATGACGAGATAAAGTGAGACAAATTTCCTTGCAGTGAATGCAGCTATTGATTCAATGTAGTCGCTCCACTTCAAATCAGTTGAAATCGTGAGCCCAAGAAGAAACTTATGGTCTCCACCGGAGTCTAGTGTCAGCCATGCTGGTGGCAGGCAGAAGAGTTTCTCTATGGTGGTTATTGAAAGCAGTTTTGTTTTGGAGGTATTAAAATTCTCAAGCTATTTCCTGCACATTTTAACAACCGATTGGAGGCCCTTTTCAAGAAAAGCCGTCATATACATGGGTTGGACAAAATAATTGAAACACTTGTTAAATTCAAAGAAAATTTATTTAATATGGAGTTGGTCCTCCTTTAGCCTCACATACAGATTTAATACGTCTAGGAATGGAATCATACAGCTTCCTGACTTCATCCAGAGAAATTTTCAGCCATTTTTCCATTAACATCTGCTCCAGCTCTTTAAGACACGACGGTGGAGGATAGCGACTCCTTACTTGTAACTCCAAAATGCACCACAGATGTTCAGTTGGGAGGCCACTCCATATGTTCTAGCTCACTTTTATGCTCTTCATACCAATTCTTAACCACTCAAGCGGTATGTATTGGAGCATTATCGTCTTGGAAGATGCAGTCACCATCAGTTAATAAAGTCTGGGCCATTGGATGAACATGATTTCCCAAAATGTTCAGGTAATCTTTGTTGTTGATTCTACCATGCAGGGCAACTATTGGACCGAGGCATTTACATATGGCGTCCCAAACTATCACTGATCCACATCCATGCTTCACTGTTAGAAGAAGGCAGTCAGGGTTGTAAGTTTCTTTGGGCTACCTCCCCACATAAACTCGCTCTGAAGGTTGGAAAAGAGAAAACTGGACTCGTCTGAGAATATGACTTGCTTCCATTAGTCTGCAGACCAGGCATTGTGATCTCTGCATCACTTCAACCCCTTCTGGATGTTGCGAGTGGAGAGAAGAGTTTTTCTTACGGCGACTCTTCCATGATACCCAACCTTATGTAGGTCATGACGAACAGTTATAGTAGAGACTGGACTATTTAGATGATTATAAAACTCAGCAGTCACTTTGGCTGCAATAGTCCGATGATTTTTTGCCACATTGCATTTCAATGTAACCTGTCAGTAATTTTGCAAGTCCGACCCGAATTGCTAGTTTCTAGAGGTTTTACCCTGTTTCTCGAATTGCGTCATAGTTCTTGATAAGTAACCTTAGTGATCGAGGCTCCTGCCATGCGAGCTCCAATTATTTGCTCTTTTTCGAACTCGGAGAGGTCACGCATTTAGCTTAAATTTTACTAAATTCTAAAAATAAATAAGACAACAAC
Organism: Acanthosepion esculentum; assembly: GCA_964036315.1. Classification (NCBI taxonomy): domain Eukaryota; kingdom Metazoa; phylum Mollusca; class Cephalopoda; order Sepiida; family Sepiidae; genus Acanthosepion; species Acanthosepion esculentum. The sequence continues at coordinate 40,036,080 of OZ038512.1, forward strand.
AGTAAATTAGATAAATAAACATATTTACAATAGATATAACCTGCAATTACGAAGTTTTAGTTAAAGTTCTTAATATAATAGGTCTTTGAAATATAGGAGTTGAATTTGCACCTGTTCCAATTATTTTGTCCAACTCCTGTATATCAAAAATGCTTTAACAAAATCCGAAGGCGTATTCGGATATAGAAAGACGGCTTCTAAAAGCTAAACAATGTATTAAGAAAAAGGAAAATTTCGGTAGAAACAAAGAAAATATACTGGACTGTTATGTAATATCAGGTATCCTACACGGTAGCGAATCTTAGACAATTTCCTCACAAATGAATTCGAGATTTCAAGCAAGAGAAACGATCTGATATTACAATGCTCTGACCATATGAGCAGCAGCGAAGTTTTAGAGAAAATGGAAACAAAAAGGACACTTATACTTTGTATTAGAAACAGTCAGTTGAAATATCTAGAGTACGTAATGAGGAAGGAAGACTTAGAAAATTTGACACTCACATGGCAAAACTGAAGGCAAGAGGGATAGGGGAAAGCAGCGCATTACCTACTTAACGAGCTTGTGTAAATGTTTGGCAGAACAGGGATGAGGATAGATAGCAAAAAGATAAGCTTTACTAAGAGCTACAAATGATAGGAAGTTGTGGAGAGCCATGACAACGGTTCACAGAAAAAGAAGAATTGCGAAGGACAATACTAAATTCAATCTATAAATCAACCATTCACCCTTGCATGGAATACTGCTGCCATATATGGTCTGGTATCCCCCGCTGTTCATCTTAAGGTCCTCGACAAAATCGACGGCTATGCAATGTGGTTGGTCCTGATCTGGCATCTCGTCTTCAGTCGCTCTCTCACAGACGTGCCATTGTTTCTCTGTGTCTTTTCTACAAATTCTTTCACGATAACTGCTCCGACGAGCTACTTTCGCTAGTTCGCAGACTGCATGAATTTAAGCGTGCTACTAGGCTGGCATCACGGTCCCACCCTTTCACTGTCGAAACGGTTAAATGTGGCCGTCTCTTCTACTCCAATAGCTTCATGTCTCGCACCTTCCGCCTGTGGAATTCCCTTCCTATTACCTGATAGCTATAGTCTCCAACTATTCAAATGCAATGTCAATCGACATCTCCAGTTTCCCTCATCTATTCCCTGTCCTTCTCTTCATCCTTTCCTCCATCACGCATCTTTACTCTTGTCCTCACTCTCTGTAACCCCTTGCGTGCTAGTGGTATCCTGCTTGCTTTGGATGAAATGCTTAAAAAATAATAGACTCACCAATCCACAATTTCCCAGGCGTGTTGAATATGGTCAAATTGTGTTTAAACGGGCAGCGTTTCCTCCAACAGAAGTAATTAGGATTTGGAGTTACACGTGCTATTTATTTTAATTGTTACTCTTGTTTGAAGTTTTCAAAAGATATAGCTTCTGTTATTTGGGAAAGTTATTTGATTTCGTAACGCCAGTCTACTAAATCCGACGAAGGACACATCGTCTCCGTGGACTTTACAGATGTATCGTATATTTTGTTGTATTTTCCGTGACTTTATCGTTTACATTTGACATGAGACAAAACGTAATTATTCATTGATCCATTTTTTCTACAGTTTATCAAACCTATAAGGGTTATTTAAACACAGAAAATATGTTTTTGTAGTTTTTAGATTGTTAGAAGCTTCTTGCGGATAATAATGGTTTAGTGATATATATCTTACTAATTAACCCATAGCTGGGGAGATAAAAAATGGATTCATACATTTCCCAGGTCTATTTGCACGGAAATAAATATAACGAGCCCGGCTGAAATTCGATCTCGGCTCTCTAATTGAAAATATCCATTACACCATATGTACATCTAAGATTACAGAACCTGGTATTCCCAAGCGGTCACTCATCTAGGGCCTCGCCAGTCTCGCTGTAGCTTAAGTTTGTAAGCACAGAACTCTATTAAAAGAATAGTTTGAACGCGATTAAAAGCCTCTTGGCTTATATCGATCTTCGAGAATCTCCAGCGATAACTTGACAGCCGACGATAATTTCATTTAATTAATCCTAGAAAACAGACACCTTACCCAGCAGGGCCTATTGCTTCCGATGTTATCAATCTTTGACATAATAACGCATCGAACATAATACATAAAAATAAGATAATAGGTACCTAGCGAAGTCTGGAGAACAGCTTTAAAACACGCAAGATGCTGAGATTTGTACGAGAGGGGAGTCTTCAGGCCGTAAATTGGATAGTACTGGTCACCAGTCAGTGGATGTCAGATACAACAGATGTACAGAATAAAAATGGCCGCTCTTCGTCCGTCCAACGGTTTTCTCAGGCACAGCGACATCATCGTCAACCAAACATATGACTGCAAGACATAAGAGACAATTAAAATGACAGACACGCAAACTAACATGTGAAGATAGACACATTTATGTGATTCATGTTGGCGTAATTGATATCTTTAGTCAGTAAGGTTAATGATGTAAGCTGATAGATAGATAGATAGATAGATAGATAGATAGATAGATAGATAGATAGATAGATAGATAGATAATGAATTGGCTGATATAGATAGATAGATAGATAGATAGATAGATAGATAGATAGATAGATAGATAGATAGATAGATAGATAATGAATAGGCTGATATAGATAGATAATGAATAGGCATAGATAGATAGATAGATAGATAGATAGATAGATAGATAGATAGATAGATAGATGATGAACATAGATAGATAGATAGATAGATAGATAGATGATGAACATAGATAGATAGATAGATAGATAGATAGATGAACACAGATAGATAGATAGATAGATAGATAGATAGATGAACACAGATAGATAGATAGATAGATAGATAGATAGATAGATAGATAGATAGACAGATGAACACAGATAGATAGATACATAGATGAACACAGATAGATAGATAGATAGATAGATAGATAGATAGATAGATAGATAGATAGATAGATAGATGAACACAGATAGATAGATAGATAGATAGATAGATAGATAGATAGATAGATAGATAGATAATGAACAAACTAAGATAAATACGAACAGACCAAACTAATGCCTGCAAAAATATAGTGTGTTTGACTCCACTCGGCAATGAATCGATAGATAGATGGACAGATAGATAGAAACTTACTCAGATAGATAATGAACAGGCAGCGATAGATAGATAGATATCAACGTAAATAGGACGGTTATTGTGTTAGCATAAAATAGCCTTAACTGAAAATTATTTGCCAATATTATTTACCGAAATTAAAATGCGATATCTTTCCCGTGTCTCCTTTCAATAAATCTTTCATAAAGCTGCAGTAAATGATGATAAAAGTGCGCGTCTATCGCTTCACAAGATTAACACTGATGTAAGATCAGACCTTCTATGTTGGGAAGAACGCGGTTTCAGAGTTTAGGAATGTCCGTTGCTACGTTAATTGGCAGGAGTTTATTCGGTGCGTCTCTCACCGAAAAACACACACACACACACTTTTTTTTTGTAGCATAGCAGGGTGAGTAAAATTTTCAGATCAATTTTTGCTCGACGACGGTTTTCCAGGTCAGTTTCGCCTTATTCTTGGTGGTATAAATAATTCTGAAATTATTTACGACCATTTATTTTCGACCTTAGTTGGAATTTTGTATCAGAGTTAGCTGTCTGCTAATTATTTGCGACCTCTCGCAGTTTGTTTTTTACCTACTATTGTCGCTATCTTTGGAGTGGGACAGTCCACACGCACAAAAACAGGCACACACACACACACAAAAGGTTATGTGTGAGAGCATTCGGATATATATATATATATATATACATATATATATTGCGTGTGTATTTAGGCATCATCTTTTCATTGAATAATATAGACAAGTGTTGTCTATTTATTTTATGTAAATTCTTTTCATATCGTCTGATAAGTTTAATAACATTATTATTAAACGAAGAAAGAAAATCCTAATATTTTTTAATCCTATCTAAGCTTTCGGCTTACAAAAGCCATTATCAAAGATGACAATTACAGTACAATATATTAAGCAATACACGGACAAAACAGTGATGATATTCTGTTTCTGTTTACATGGAAGATTTCCAAGCAACGACAAACTCGTGCATATAAGACGCTGGAAGCGAAAATCGCACCGCAGCTCATGATGTCACACATGACCACGCGAGAGTGAATTCGAGAAGTATTAAGTATGGGAAGCCGTTGGTATAAACCAATGGCTTCTGTTACCAATTATAGGCATTTAAGAATATTTGTGAAGATTTCATAGATTATTTTTCTTCAGGTTAGGTTTCAACTGTTTTATGTATATGGCTTCAAGAATTCTATAGATATATAGATATGGATATATAGATAGATAGAGATCATATATAGATCAAATATGGATTGGAATTCGACACAGTGATAGAATAAGGAACAAATAGGAAACATTTATATGATCTAACATTTTTCACTTTTATTAAAGCTTTGTCAGAGAATGAAATATAGAGGAGAAAATAGAAAAATCTTGTACTTTTAAACCTGCGCTATTTTTTCCTTCGCTTGTTAAGCAGACTTTACGTGCCTCTGTCTTTTCAAGAAGCGTTCGTGTCTATAATTCATGTCTATATGTGTATCGTAATTCTAGTTTGTCTATACGGGATTCAGAGGATGATGTATATTTGTTTGGTTGTTTGTTTTTGTGTTTATTTGTGCATGTGTGTGTGTCTGTCTGTGTGTCTGTGCGCCCTTACGTGTGTTTCCGTCAAGTAGGAATTTAAAACAAAAAAAAAACGTTCGCCTGTATAATTCATATGTGTTTATGTATCATAATGTATCACAATTCTAGTATGGCTATAAAAAAAAGGATTCTTGTACATAGAATTAAAAAACGGACGGATGAAATGGCTCACAGTATTTGACACTAACACTAGAGTTCAAAAATTTTAGGATGCACTTAATATTTTAAATCGGCCCCAATATTAGTTGTATTCTACTTTAAATACGAGAAAATTAATATACATGAGATATAATTTTTTTTTTTATTAGAAATTATGACCAAAAAAAAATAGCATTTATGATTAAATTTTGCTCAAGTCAAAATGTCCTCCTTTAGCCTTGATTGCTGCAGAACAAATTTTTGGCATTCGTTGCAAAAGTTTCTCTAGGTATATGTTTGATAATTGATTCCCTTTTTTTTCGACGGCTCTAAAAGCTCTTTTTTCATTTTTTTTTTTTTTTTTTTCATTCTTCTATCAAGTCCATCCCATGCTAAATCTGAGTCTGGCTTCAAAATTATGAACTGTAGTGTACATGACATTTTGAAGGCAAGAAGGACAGAGGGAAACATCGATTTACCTATCTAACGAGCTTGTGTAAATGGATTACGGAACAAGGAATTGGGAGTATCAACAAAAGAAGCATTGCTTCGAGATCAATAAAGACATTCCCTAAGACTTTCTCCTTTGTCCTACAATGTTTCCATTAAATATTAACTATCAGCCTAAGCACATTCTTAGATCGCTAGCAAATATGTAGACCTTAAAACGGTTTATGGATAACTAGAACCTGTAACTTTCTCGGACAATTAAATGCCAGGTGGGAACTGGAATGTAAATGTAAGGCAGGTTAATTTTTCACATTCTTTTAGAAAATCAACACTTCACTGGTGTGAAAGCTGTGGTCTGATGTTATAACTACATGACACCAAAAATAAGCTTCTTAATTGATAGCTTTTAACAATTTTTGAGTATTTCGTTTCAAAAAACGCCAGAATGAGTACAGAAATACCTAATTTTCGCAGGTTTTTGCTTACAAACTGACTTCTAAATTTTACTATTTCAAGAATAAATCTAAATAAAGTTGATATCTTGTATGTATTAAATACACTGAATGGAAAATATATTCAAATGAGAATTCGAAACATAAATCATTATATATCATCTGAGAAAATGTACAGAAATACCTAATTTTCGCAGGTTTTTGCTTACAAACTGACTTCTAAATTTTACTATTTCAAGAATAAATACAAGTCCTAGTTTTGTATTAAATACATCGAATGGAAATATATATACAAACCATAATTCTCATTATGGGTCACCACAAGTAAAATATGTAATTTTTTTAGTTTATTCGATCAGTAAAAACTGTGTTTAAAAAATTGTAAAAAGATTACAAAAAAAGGCTACTCAATGAATAAAATTTGTTAGATTATAATTAATAAAAACAACATATAGATAAAAGTGTATATAACACCATAATACTGGCGGGCACATATTATAAGAGACAATTTACTACATTTGCATTGTTTATTGAATATCATTCTAAAACTGTTGTGGATTCCGGGGATGGAATCCTGCACAAATAAGTAAATAACGCCAGTAATTGAAATAGGACAATAAGTGTATTGAACGTAAGAATACAGATTTGAAATGAAGATTAGTAGTCCAAGAATACGGGTTAGTAGAAAGTATATGTACAAGTCTCTGTAAGTGAAGCCGTAATTATCTCTCTTTCTCTATCTATCTATATCTCTCTCTCTCTCTCTCTCTCTCTCTCTCTCTCTCTCTCTCTCTCTCTCTCTCTCTCTCTCTCTCTCTCTCTCTCTCTCTGGACTCTACGTATCTCAACCTTGTCTCAACGTATCTCCCCGTATCTCCAACTCTGTCAGTATAAGTATACTTTAGACGAGTCCATCTTGTGTAAAAGGGGAGAGCCCCACAACAAAAACTAACCCACTGTATAACATATTACATGATAAAAGAGCTAAATTGTTCAATTTCTCTTTGAAGCAAATGAATGTCTTATTTGATGACACAATGATTTAGTAATAATGTGCTTGTACCATACATCTTGTCCGTAAACAATTTATAAAGCTACAGTAAATTATAAATTTTATAAAGCAGCTCTATAAAGCTTTCACTGAACACCGCAATTAAATTTCAACGCTAAGATTTTGAATTTAATCTCAATCATTTAAACACATTTCCTCAAAAAACGATAACGATTTGGCATTTTTTTTCATTATTTATGATGTCAAACCTCAACTTTCAAATTGAGTGCAATACTATTGTTCCAGAATCGACCTCTGCCCTATTTTTACATTACCTCCAAAACCGAGCTAGTAACGTTTCATAATCACAGAGCAGACACTGACTTCTCTCCGTTCATGGTGAGCGGTTGTACGCCCAATTAGACTCTTTGTCTTGAACACCTGTTGAGGAGCATAAGTCTCAATAGACCGCTGACTTCAAGTGGAATGCCTATAAAGACGCTGTCAAAATGCTAAGCACTCTGTACCGATCTGAAATCTAACCACTTCCCCAGACATGCTCTATTCCTGCAGGAGCCTGATCATACCAAAAACGGAACATTGTTGAAACATCTACCGAGAGCTGCACAATCTTCGCTTTCCAAACATGAACGAGTTCAAAACGGGATTCCGCCGCCTTGTAGGTGATGGTTTGGTTTCTATCCTTCGACACATTTCCCACAGACGAAACTAGACTTTCGCTGCTTTATCACTATTTTAAGGCAGACGTTCTGGCGAACTACATTTCTTCGTTCCACCAGTTCACTTCTACAAAGCTAGGACCCGCCATGCCACATACCCAGAACTATTGTAATGCGTAACAGAATACGGACTCTTTGTGATGTTTCCCTGATCGCTACATTCTTAACGTCTTCAGCTCAATGGTTAACCATTATCGGTTTGTAAATATCGTCATAATATGCAACACTTGATCACTCCGTATATACCAATCAATAACTCCCTATCTTGGGACGTCCTGGGTAAGACAAACTACATCCGCGTCCTGGATAAGACGATAAACTACGTCCAGCAGCAAAGCCTCTGATCAGGAGGTTTTGAGGAGCGTGTAACCACCTCTTAATTGATGGTGTTCCCAGGTCTACTCTGACCCGGGGTGGTAGCACCTGTTAGGGTCCCAGCTATGGGAAAATAGTTAACTATTACCAGCAATACAATTTTGAAGGAAAAGTATTACCAGAAACAGATTTTTGATAAAACAAAATATTACCAGCAATAAAAAATTTTGTCAGCATTAAATAACCCATTGAGGTTGATATGCCGTAAAACAAAATAAACCAAACCAATTTAAACCAAAGAATGCATATTGTATTCATACAAATCTATACTAAAAATGTTGTTGGTATTAAATAACCCATTGAGGTTGATATGCCGTAAAACAAAATAAACCAAACCAATCTACCTTGGGTTGCACTTGGTCCTTTTATTGAGCGAACAATTTTTTTTTAAAAAAGCCTCACAAAATATAGATAGTTGTGGAGAATTAGGATCACCCATATCTTGAGAGGGAACCGGCATAGAAAGGAAGTAATAGCCATCATTACTCTGATTCCACCCTCACATCCAAGCTTACAACACCTGGTATTCCCAAGCGGTCACCTATCTAATCACTGACCAGGCTCAACTTTTCTTAACTTTGGTGATCATAGGTGAACCGTTATTTCAACGTGATATGTCCGTAGACCTTATAATTCCAATACAAAATAATATTATGTTAATGCAAAAGAAAGAACCTATATTAAACATATGACTTTCACCACTACGGGCTAGGATTCAGAATCTGTTTATGCATTAGAATTATGTCGTCATTCCGCATTTTATTTTCAGGACAATTTGTCTTTTTTCTTTATAATCTTTTAATTGCTGCGACTTCTTTCAAACATTCGTGGTTTCCCCTCCTTCTCGGTTTGGAATTCAGAAGGTTCCTTTCCTTCGCTGTCGATGACAATCAAGGCTAGAACGCCCATTATGTCCTGCTTTCTTACATACACCTAGCTAGAGAACAAACAGGTTCATGCCTTTCCGAAAGCTATTTGTTCGAAAGTGAATGCAATAGACTGGGTAATTGCATTTTTTTAGCTGATCTACGTTACTCTTCCCACTTTAGTCCCGTTTCGTTATAAAAAATTCTACACGGACGTCAATTAAATGATGGTACCCGACGAACACTCCACCAGAGAGAGAGAGAGAGAGAGAGAGGAATGACTCTCCAATTACTTCATCGGGCATAGATTATATACCAGTTCAACTTTTCCCTCCATTCAACCACATTTACATATATTTTTCAACAGAAGTGTTGTGCAGAAAGATTGACTAACCTTCTCTACACTTATTATTGAAATATGGACTCCTAACGTTATGAGTAGAACAGTGTCCAGAAGTGAGTCACAAAGGAGAACGTCTTTTTCGTCGTACGTTTGTCGCACAGAACTACTCTATTCTCAATATACGTTCTCGTGTGACTAAACCCTTTTTGGCTCGACCTTTTGTTTCCAGTGATTTGGTTACAGGCTAACTAACCACTAACTATAAACGTTATACGAACTTTATAGGTGGGTATGAGGATAAACTACATCCAGCAGTATTGCCTCTGATTGGCAGGTTTTGATTGCTGTTGGTCTACCCTGATCCGGAGTGGTAACACCTGTTAGGGTCCCAGCTATGGACAAAACAGTTAACCATATGAAAGATTAAAAAATGTTATAGTAATAATACCAGCAGTACATTTTCATAATAAAAAAAAACAGCAATACCAGTTTAACAAAACTAGTATTGCTGGGTTTTTTATTATGAAAATGTACTGAAAATGGAAAAGAAAATATTACCATTTTTGTAAAAAAAAAAAAAAAAAAAAATTATCAGCAATATATTTTTTAAAAAGAAATTACTAAACTCAAACGAAAATTTAATTTAGGAATTAAATGACACATATTGAGTTTATATTGCCGCTAAACAAACATACGAACATACGAACAAAAACATATTTCTAAAGTTGCCTAAAACGCTTGTAGCGAAGTTGATTCAACAATAAAAAAATAGTATGCAAACGATTACAATGAACGAAGGAACTCTAAAGTCCAATGTTGATAAATAAATCAACCGCATATTCTACTGCGTGAAAACCCCTAAATGTCTCAACACTGGGAAATAACCAAGCTCTCACTTACTCTGGGCGAAAAAGCGTAAACGAGACGCCCAAAAACTGTTTTCCTCTGAGAGTGGTCATGTCTTATCCTGGTCCCCGGTAGCTGGCTCAGCTTTCGCGTGGAGTTGACACGATGTCTCCAATAGTAAAGTCATAATACTCGATGTCTCCAATTTAAAGTCATAAATCCTCCAAGCGGGATTTATATCGCGAGAAATACTACATTGTTCAACTGGTGAAACTAACTGGTCTAATCGGAACATCTGCCAGAGGAACAGCTCTACTGCTACCTTTGTCTCTGGGAAAGATGCTAAAGATTGATGAACGATCTTATAGCGCCACTCCACAAGGTTCGAAGAGCGATGGCCCTCGAGAAGACCTAGAAACTTAATTCCCTAAAAGCTATTTTAACCTCCTATCTCAGAATGCCGCTACATACAGCTGACAAGTTAGATATTTCTGGACAAATTCGGCGAAATTCATGATATTTAAATCAAGGCTCAATCTGACCAGGTTATTTAAGACGGGGATTGATTTTAATGATTTGGTTTTCTAGAAACTTTCGGTGTTATGCGAAACTAGCCCGAGTACAGCCTGTTCTAAGTTATTTTTTTATCTCCTATACTAAATTTCTTCTAACTAATCCATACACCGATGTATTTATTTAATGTTTAGTATTGACTAATCCCGCATACTGAATTCAATTCCAGATCATAGTTTCTTTTTTGGAAGTTTTTTTGTGTCTTTGAAAACTTGGTAAAAAGTGTTGATTTTTTGTTCAAGGTATAGCGTTTTCTTTTCTCCCTGTATTTGCAGCAGATATTGAAATGTTTTAATATTCCATTAATACCGTGGGATGTTGAACACCTCAAAAATATTTTGTTTTTGTTTTGTTTTTTTCCATAATAATTCAGTTAGTCTATTGAATACTCCTGTCAACTAACTAAAAGGAGTTTTTGGTTTTAGTGATAAGATTTGCATTAATTACAGTTTCGTTTGGTTACTAAAAAATAAAATGAAACCTATTATTGCGGAATTTAATTTTTCAAATTCTAAAATTTATTTTTTAATATTTACCTTTCGTTTCATTTTTGTCGTATAAAAAATCTGTCTATATTTCTGAGATGAGATATTTAAACATTTAAACTATTTACATTGTTCGCACTGTTATTCCCAATCTTTATTGTCATATTCACGAAGGTGATATACGTTGTAATTTCCAACCGAATCCTTTATTTAATCCACCAGGGTAGATTGTTCTAATTCCACGTGCCATGCCTTTTCTGGATATCTCAGTTTGTGTTATTTCCCTTTAGTAACTCAACACTCCAAGTTGTGTCCCCAAGGTACACGTTTTGAACCAAACACTTTATTTAATCCATGGAGGCAGATTGTTCTAGTTCCACATGCCATGCCTTTTCTGGATATCTCAGTTTGAGTTATTTCCCTTTAGTAGCTCAACACTCCAAGTTTTTATTCACCTCTGCTGTGGCCATACATACTCTGGTGAATCATGTTTGACGTTATGTAACGTAAGCCTCTTTGGCTGTCATATCTATGAAGCTGCAAAGTATCTCTTACAATGTATATGTAACTATCCGATTAGGGATTTCTTCTTTGGGGAAGTGCTAATCGATTTCAATTGAGTTTGACGAGAGGTAAATTCAATAAAATCACAACATCAAGACATTTATTTCATTCACTGTTAGCATGAAAAACGTTTTTCGCAGATACTTACTAGACGTGCGGCGATAATGTTTTTATCTGCTTAACTGTCAACACAGAAATCCCTTGGTGATAGTCAGCTTGGAATAATGTCTTACAACCTTCAAGTCGAATCAACAAGGGTAATCTCATTTAACCCGCCGATGGCACGTGACGTATATTCACATCACTGAAGATTTTCTAGGCTCAAAATAACCTATGCGTATAGAAAACTATACGTTAGCGATAAAGTCCGTAATGGCATGTTTTTGAATGTTGGTAGGGGAAGGAGAAAACTGGACAGTCAATAAATATATACATAGAAGGGAAAAGAAGCACATTGGGCGCAAGAAGATATTTACGGAAAATAGGAACACGGCTAAAGGAGATCATAACGGAGGTGAATCAGTTCTTCCCATCGGTGGAACAATGCGAAAGGACCACCTGAGAAAGGTTTAACGCAATCCATATACAGATTGAATAAAAAGGGAGTGGACAGTTGCTCATATAGTATCATGTCACTCGAGCAGAAAGCACTTTTCTTTGAGCAAATAGTGATATGGTTATACGATCAGATGAAAATATGTTAGGCGAGGAGAAGGTCGTTTGTCCATATTCTTATTGGGAAATAATAATTAGGTCAGATGATAAGATGAACTCGTGTCACATGAGGAGAAGGCAGTTTGTCCACATTCTTATTGGAAGAATAACAATTAGGTTAGATGATCAAATGAAAATGCGTCAGGTAACCAGAAATCAGTTGGTCTTATTAGGAAATAATTATTGGGTTACATGATCTGATCAAAGTGTATCACGTGACGAGAAGAGGTAGTTTGTCCATATTCTTATTGGGAAAATAACGATTGGGTCAGAAGATAAGATGAAAATATGTCATGTAAGCAGGATGTAGTTGTTTCATATTATTATTAGGAAATAATGATTAGGTCAGATGATCATATGAAAATGTAACCAGAACCAGTTTTTCATTGTCTTATTGCTAAATAATGATTGAGTGAGAGGATCAGATGAAAATTTGTTAGGTGTCGAGAGGTCAGTTGTTTCACACTCTTATTGGGAAAATAACAGTTTGGTGAGATCTGATGAAATTATGGCAAGTGACGAGAAGGCAGTTGGTCCATATTCGTTTTGGACAATAATGATTGGGTCAGATAAGAATATGAAAGTGTGGCATGTGAGAAGACAATTGGTTCATATTCTTATTGGGTAATTGATTGGGTCAAATGATAAGATTAATGTGTGTCAGGTGAGGAGAAGCCACTTCATTCATATTATTACTAGGAAATAACAATTGGGTTAGATGATCAGATAGAAATGCGTCAGGTAGCCAGAAATCAGTTGGTTCATAGTCTCATTGGGAAATAATGATTGAGTTACATGATCTGACCAAAGTGTGTCCGGTAACGATAAAACAGTTGGCTTATTGTCTTATTCTGGGTCCCTTGTATATACTTCGGCACAGATACCGTTAAGAAAGCTATGAATTCAACTCATCCCCCCCCAACTGTGGATTAATTAGTAGGACTTATATCAGTAAATTATTATCTCCCAAACATTCTTACAATCTAAACGTATTTTCTGGCTTTAAATAACCACCAGAATGTTGATAGATCTTAAAATAAATCAAACAAGTCTAGATTATTGATAAAGATGTATTGTAATTTTTTTCTGTTTTGGAAATCGATATTCTATGACATATATATATATATCAGTATTTTACTTATGTTTATTGTTTTACATAGGATTTTCTCTATTATAATAGACGTGGTTTGGAGTAGTTTTAATTCCAATGTTTTTGTGTTTATCATAAATTCTTCCAGCAGATTGATTTTTAAGTAAATATATTCTTATTATATTTGCCAGAGGAACAGCTCTACTGCTACTTTCTTCAGGATATAAGCGATCAAGGATACCAACAAATTCCTATCCCTTGTAACACGAATCAGTTTTTTTTCTTTTTTGCTAAACCATCCGTTCCATCATCGATTAGCAAAGGCTCGTCAGTTAATTGATCGCTGCTATATCTCAATATGCCTCTTGAAGGGTAAAATTTCCGAGCCCTACTTGCTCGTTATGTAGGTCTAAGGAAGTTCAGCTGTATTTTTGGGGTTCTGAGTAGAAGCGTTCTTTCTGCTATTTTCAGTATCCTTCTGTAAAATTATATTTCTTCTGGTTCTGCTTTTTCCTCGTCCATGGGGACTTTCCAGCATGCGATATAAGGGAATTAATAAAACATAGCAATCCAACACACTTTTCTTTCTTTCTAACCAATTTTCTTCTTTTTGCTTCTCAGTGCCTTGCTTTTGGAATACTGCTTTCGTTTGTCCAATACTCGTTCAGATTTTGTTGCTCACCAATTTCCTTCTTTTTGCTTCTCAGTGCCTTGCTTTTGGAATACTTCTTTCGTATGTCCAATACTCGTTCAGATTTTGTTGCTAACCAATTTTCTTCTTTTTGCTTCTCAGTGCCTTGCTTTTGGAATACTTCTTTCGTTTGTCCAATACTCGTTCAGATTTTGTTGCTAACCAATTTTCTTCTTTTTGCTTCTCAGTGCCTTGCTCTTGGAATACTTCTTTCGTTTGTCCAATACTCGTTCAGATTTTGTTGCTAACCAATTTTCTTCTTTTTGCTTCTCAGTGCCTTGCTTTTGGAATACTTCTTTCGTTTGTCCAATACTCGTTCAGATTTTGTTGCTAACCAATTTGCTTCTTTTTGCTTCTCAGTGCCTTGCTTTTGGAATACTTCTTTCGTTTGTCCAATACTCGTTCA